>JAHSPW020000015.1:16250000-16360139 GCA_019985065.2 Arctostaphylos glauca | reverse complement strand
CTCACACATAACCCCTTTGGAATTATGACTTGCAATGATGGAATTCATGGTAGATAATTTATATAATTTCAATCTTCTAATGGCAAAAGAAACCAAGTATATTCCCTTCATTTTTCATTTAGTTTATTTCCGCACTAAAAGGTTAGAGAGCGAGTAAAGAGTTCTAGAGTGAGAGGAGATGTTGTTGGAATCAAACTCATGTCGTTCGTCATCGTTCTTCACCGGAATTTCAACCGAAGTAGGATTGTTTATCTCCGACCATTGGTTTAAGTATTTTCTTTAGTAGAAAAATGTTATCTCTAATTCTTAGAAAATATATTTCATGTTTAGTTTTTAGTAATTATGTGATTTTTGATCGATTCATGCTAGAAAACGTAAACACTAGAATGTTACGAATCTGAAAGAAATAGAAACTTAGTGTGAATCTGATTTTGAGACTTTTCGTTAAAATTGTTCAAAAACTCTAAAATTTCTGAAATTTTTAATGAAGATTCCTCTATGTGTCACTACAAGAAATTTGAGATTTAACAACGGTGTAAACCGTCACAAAAGATCCTAAAAAACGCTGCCATAGACCCGAAGAGGTTGTACCAACACTTGAAAAAGTGTTAGCTAAACTGTCGCGAGATGACCGTCACTTAAGGTTTATAGTGACACTTTTTACAAGTGTTGGTACAAGTCTCTTTTTACTGACAGTTTATATAATGACACTTGAACCGTTGTTAAAGTACACAAAATGAAACCTTTCTAGGGATGCTTGTGAAAGCGTCGCTGTATCCAAATTGATTCAATTATTTTCCTACAATTTGGACAATATTAAACCTAGTCTTATTTTAGCACTACAAAATGCAACAACACTCTTTTCTTTTCTTTTTTTGTATCGACAAATAGAATGATATATATATATTGAAGAAAATAAGATGATTACAGTATAGACCAATTGGTTGACAAAGAGCTAACCAAATGAGAGTAAAAAAGAAAAGAGTATTATAGCCATTACAATCTTTGTGAACAAAATCAAAGTACTAAAATCTGAGGCATCAATGGAATCAAGAAAACATAAAAAAAAAAAAAAAAAAACCAAATGCGATTGGACTCCTTAGGAAATATAGCAGCTTAACCACAGCAATTGGCACCATTAGTAGAAGACCATAAGCAAAAAACCACAATCTGGGTAGCCGCGAACTTTCATGAGTAACTCAAATCAGTAAACTTTGCATTTCTAAATAATGCAGAACACGACTATAGCGCTCTTTCTTGCAAATCAGATGTCATCCAATGACCAACCTATTTTTCCCTTCGTAATCTCTTCAAAGCTATTTTGTTGTGACTTCATCAACTCTTCCATTCTTCTCTGTAACTCATATAATTGTAAGAATAGGTTCAATATTAGTTGCAGACCCTAAACTAGGGGGGGGGGGGGGGGGGGGGGAAACAACGAATAGACTTGAAAGAAAACATAGGTCACATGACCATTATATGACTACATAGGCACTACATTCCTAAAAAGGAGATTTCTTTTTGCTTTCTTGATGAGAATCAACAAAACGAATAAATAATTGTGTAACTAACCCAGAGAATAAACAAAACGAATCTTCTAATGAAATTAGTGGATAAAATGTGTTATTTATGCTTCTAATACGAAATCACAAGCAACTTGTTACTAAACCTGTCCTTGTTAGTCTCCTCCTAGCTGACACAACTATTAAACAAATAAAGAATAAAATGACATCTTCTGCAGCTTTATACATAGAAAATGTACTTATTCTAGAAAAAAAGAGTTCAAAACATCAACCAGCACAAGGTCATTATATCAGAAGTATTGAATAGTTCTATTTCTATACACCATTTGACAACAACCTTTTCTAGTTTATGCATATAAATGACCAAGTTTAAATAAATTTACCAAGGAGTGGTATTTCCTGTAAATATAGGAGAAAGGACAAAACGACATAGTTTTGACAGGACAACACGAGGACAACTTCTGGACAAAAGTTCTGATTTGCTTTGACTAATACTTTTAGAACTGTGAACAATGGAGAAATGGAAATGATTTCAAATGCCTAAATTTATAAGGTGTTCTTACCACAATGCACACATTAAGATACTACTCTTGCAGTGATAATCTCGCAGTATCACCATAACTCACTAATCTTTGTTGTTATAATCCTATTGGTAAAAACCTGTGTGTGAACCTCAACAAAAATCCCATGTGCTAATGAATTACTAAGATTGTCGTAGTCATAAGACAAACACCCAATTCTGACAATGATAATTACCGGGTCTTTCTTTCTTCTGATAAGAAATGATGAAGGCCAAGCAAAGTAACAAGCTTCATGGGATAAACTCAGAAAATGATCTAAGCTAAGCAAACTCACCACAAATGAGATAAATGGTGACAAGACAAGCACCAACACGTACACGATCCCACAGCCATGTGTTACTGATGTATTTCGAGATTACATAAGCACTCCCATTAAGCTTACAATAAGCACATCGATAAGGTTGTGGTATGGAAGATACTCATACCTCTGGATACACTTTTTTCTTTCATTATGGATAATGGGACTTCTTTTCTAGTCTTCCCTGTGGTAAAAAGACTAGAGTTGGCTTTTGGATTCTGAATAAATTCCTCATTACTCCATACTCCATTGAGGATGTAAAAAAGGAATGTTGAGACTTTCAGAAAGATGTAACCTTAACCCCTATCTGCTCAAAACATACTGATAGGGCAGGTTCAGGGTTAACAAAGTGGTGCATTGAATTGGTTGATCAAAGGATGCTCTTGGCTTTTGATAAGCCCCATTAACCTGGAGTAGCTTAACTGAGAGGATTGGGTAAGGTCCAACTTTGGGGATTGGTTGTAAGCTCTAAAGATTGAAACAAAAGCAGGATAAGGGTCTACCCACTAGCAAGCGTCGACCATGAATTCCATGTAAGGTGAAACGATCATTAGCTCACATAAAAAGAAAAATCCATGCACTTTGGAGGATCTAAGAACAAAATTTACAGGTTTGATACCTTTCCTTCACGTGACTTGGAGTAGGGAGGTGAAGTAGAAGACCTAGAAGCATAACATAAGGAAAGTGCTTCAAACTGAAAATTGAGTTGAAACAGAGAGAAACATATACTTCACGACTCCTTTTAGCGGGATTCTCACCTTCCTTCTCCCGAGTTTAACATCTAAATACCTACACACAATTCCACAAACTAATGAATTCGAATCAAAACATAATGAAAAAAATTAAATACCTACACACACATACTCGTTGCACATGTTACAGGACCCTCAACGACTGGATAAATGTTAGTTACCTAACATAATGCAAAAACTCTCTAAGAAAAATAAAATTGTGACAAAAGGAGAAAAACTGTTGTCACGTCGATTCTCATACATCCTGGTTGAATTGAAATACTGAAAAATGACTAATTTAGTGTAATATAGTCATAATATGACCAAAAGACAGGCTGTTTGTTAAATTCCACACGTACAACCATCGAATTACAAGAAAACATCTGCAAGCACTGGTAACAGCAAATTTGCATACACCTTGCACAACAATAACAAGATACTTTGAATTTTCAATTATGTAGAAGCAAAAGTGACAACTGCTGCTTAAAATGTGCACAATAAACTATTGAGACAAAGGCTAAAATCCACAAAATTGAATTAGGGCATAGAACCAAGACAACAACAAACAAAAAGGGATTAATATGAAGCAATATTTTCTATCGCTCCAACGAGGCTACTGCAGTGCATCACCTGCAGTAGGCATGTAGGAATTAAGTGCAAGATTAACCGTTGCAAGTTGCAACCTGTAAAATGAAATATCTCTACCAAAAAGGTAGGATTTAAATGGTGGAAATGTATCTCACGTAATTTGAATACGTCTAATCTTGCAATCAAACAGCCCCTAATGGTTTCTACATCTTCTAGATCGATTTTCAATTGGTGGACTATCCTTCATAATCCCTCCATGATAAAACTTAGTGTACTTAATACCAAAAAATCATTCAGTCCTTGTATCAAACACCTAGCATGCATAACCCTCCATGATTGCAAAAGCCATATCCAGTGAAACATTAAGGTGCAGAAGCATTCCAACTAAGGAGCCCCAATTTCTATGTTGATGACGACAATCTAAAGAGATGGCAGTATGACCCTCAGGCCCAACTAATTTTGATAGTACTATTCTATTGTCAAAAATGTGCACAGAAACTTCAAAGCGTATGTGATAATGTTTGTTTAATGGCTCCCTTCGTAATAGCTAACAGGATTTTCTACAATAGTTCGAAACCAAAAATAGGAGATCGAGCAGAGAAAACAGATCAATAGCAAACAGATTGAGCAGAGGAGGTCAATCAGAGAGAGAGTTTAGAGCGAGCGAGAGAGAGAAAATATTACCTCATGGTCGATCAACTTGTATGAGAAAAAATTTTTGATTTATCGTGTGAACGTGATAGTAATCGATACTAGAAAACAATTGGTGATTTTTCTAGCCACGTACTCATAATCGCTTCAAAATTTTGGTGATTTTCGAAGAAATCAGTGCAGCACCGATTCGAATCTGAGACTAAGCAACTGAAAAATCCTACTAGTACTCCTGAAAGACTCGAATTGATAATCGAAAGACCTAACCTTAATGTTGGAGACGAGAATAGGGGACTCGAGAAATGACAATAGACTGATGACTAGGGGGATCATGATGCATGGGGATCTGGAAATCGGAAGCTTCGCCGGTGAAAAGAGTTCATACTTGGCAGAGATCGATCCAGTGTCGGAGTATACTCCGGCATCGGAATTTGCATCTGTCCCGTGAGTTCTGACATTGGAGCTTCGGAGTGCTCTAAGGTGTGGTCTTGTGGTAGAGAGCTCAGAGTTAGAGACTGAGACTGGAGGGCGTCCATTCGAGAGAGTGTAGCTTCGCCGGAGAAGGGAAGCGAAGGGTTAGGTTAGGCATATCAACGAAGTCTAATGTATCGTTGGTAATTTGTTGCCTCTAAGGGGGGAGGAGAGAGAAGTTTGACTTGTTAAAATGAATCTGGGTGTCATTGGCAATGGTTCACCACTTTTTCTGGGGGGTATACCGATGGTTTATTATTAGCCGTGACTAACATTACGTATGCGGTAACGGTTTATAAAAAATCATCGCTAAAAAATCCCTTTCTAGTAACGCTTTGAAGACGTTGTTAATTTCTTATCTATACCATCGGTTATTTGTACCGCTAGGATAAAAACCGTTGGGATATCTCTATTTTTCTGTAGTGTGTCTTCTGTATTGGGTAAAAATTTCAAAACCTAACTCGAAATATAAAATTCTATAAAAATCCGTAACCAAGCTGCTGCGGATTCGTTACTGTGCAGACTGGTTTGACACATGTTAGGAAAACGGTCATAATTTTTAGCACGGGTATCGAAATTGCGCACCGTTTGTTTTATTTGAAACTAGATACATAGAACTTCAAAAATATGTAGATTTTGTATTTTTCTTTTACGTAATAGAAATCAGTTTTTTTTTAAAGTTGATAATGCAGTTTTTGGTATTGTTTTGGTGAATATGGGTCTTGTTCATGATAACATGACACACACTAGTTTATGTTCATTAGTTCCCGTTGGATTTTGTGTGAGCGGGAATACTGTAAAAGTGACCTTTGGTGTTGTTTTGGTGAACATGAATCTTGTTGGTAATAACATGATAGGTGTTAGAAAATCCTGATTGTACATGTTGATAAGAACTTGTCGTGTTACTCGTTGATTTTTCGGGTTAGATTCCGAGATTATTCCGGGTTAGATTTCCGAGGTGATTGTGGTTTGATTCCCCTTCACTTTTATTCCGGGTTAGATTTCCGAGGTGGTTGTTGGTTCGATTTCCCTTCTCACTTTTGTTCCGGGTTAGATTCCCGAGGTGACTAATGGTTTGATTCCCCTTCACTTTGTACTGGGTTAGATTCCCGAGGTGATTCGTGTTCCGGGTTAGATTCCCGAGGTGATTGGTGGTTCGATTCCCTTCACTTTTGTTCCGGATTAGATTCCCGAGATAGTTGGTGGTTCGATTCCCCTCTATTCTTGTATTCCGGGTTCGATTCCTGAGGTGGGTTAGATTCCCACTGGCCGTCGTGCCGTGTTGATTATCGGTTAGATTCCCTGGGCATCATCCCGATTAAAAGGAAAAAAAAGAGAAGAAGAATGGACTTAACACACTTAAACGTTACTTTACAGCTTTTAATGTATTCGCATTTGTTATTTAAAATTCTGTTGTTATGCTTCATTTTATATATTCTGTTATCATGTCATATCTCCTGTTATATGTGCTTTTACCTATGGGTTCGATTTTTGGATAAACCTTCCTACCGAGTTTTATAAACTCATTGGTGCAACTTCTCTGTCCCTGGTGTTTCATACCAGATGTCGAAGAGCAGTTGCAGAATCTGTCCGAGTAGGAGAAATCGGGAGCTGCTAGAGGACTGTGGCAGCATTTGGCTGGCCTACCCATAGATGCTCTGTTATTTTAATTATTTTTAATAAAAATAGAAATTTCAAGAGTATTTTTATCAATTTTGCTTCCGCATTTTAAAAATCTAATTTATCTTATTTCCTGTTATTTTAAATTAAATAATAAAATACATTTCTTTGATTTATGTTTCAATTAATCAAATAATGAATAAATGATTTTAAATAACGTGTCGAAAAATCGAGGCATTACAGATATGTTGGGCCTATTTCTCAGATCTATAAGACTCAACTAGCAAAAATCCATGCCATGCATGGAACGCATAGAATCATATTTTATTGATATGAATGCAAAACTAAACATAATTTCAGTATTTTAAATAGCAAAAATATATATTTTTTAACACCACCAACCAAATAAGGTAGAAAACTAAACCTATCAAATTCTATTTGAAAGTTATGATAAGAAATTTAAGCTTCATAATTATGACGTAAATGCTCGCCTGCCTTGTCTTGCATTCCTGTACATATAAGATGAATTAATAAATAAAATTATATTTTGCAAGATATCAATAAATATTAAATAAATTATATGAAAATATGTAATAGATGACTACTACTTGTCCACATGTAAATAATTTGTTAGCAAATTATTCATACCCAATAATATTTCACATTTCCACAAGCTTGGGACTCGACACGAATTCTTTGGTTTTTGTATTTTTACGTTATTTTAGTATATTAAATAGTGAAAATGTGTTTATTATTCATACCATCAACGAAATACGATAAAAAATTAAAGTTAACTAATTATGTCTAAAAGTCATGATAACAAATTCAAATTTTATAATTACGATGTCAATACTCGTCCACCTTGCCTTGAAATTCTTACACACATAAAATGAAATGGTAAATACAATCGTCTTTTAGAATAATGCTCTGTTCAACGACGTGACTCCGAAGTGGGGAAAGCTAGCAGAGGCCTTCTAAGTTCAAATGGCTCATGTCGGTTTCGTCCAACCACAGGGACGTGAAGATCTACGTCAATCATGCAGCTGTTGTAAAATGGAAGTCATTTCGCGGCAGTCATGGTAGATCAGGAGAGTGTTGAAAAAACATGGTGTTTAGGTCTTATAAGAGTAGTCTTGGAGTCTTAATCACTTTGTAATCGTTAACTATTGCACTATTTCTGGTGGGGGTTGGGTTACTTCCAACCATGAGATCCCAGGTCGGACAATTCTTTGTGCATCATTATATAAAATTTATTTTGCCTTTTAGAAGAAAAATACAATTGTCTTTCTTTCTGCACTATAGTTACATGATGAAATACAGAGATGAGGTTGTGACCCAGATATCATAATTTATACGGGACTTGTCAAATGCTATAATGTGAAAGGTAAAGTAATTAATGAAGGTAGAAAAGCTTTTTTGCTTGGATGCGGAGGTTGTTAATCCATTGATCCATTACTAATACTCATAAAATAAATAGTGCAAGCTGGGGAGCTTGACATGACATTTCACTTTTATCAAGTATGGTGTGAATGGCCAATTACATTAACTAAGGGGCTGTTCAAAAATTTCTGTGGCATGCTTCAAACCGAATTCTTCTGGTTATTTCACGGGATGTTTGCTACTTGTATAATGTTCTGATTTTTGCTACGCGTAACTAATGTTTCAATATTGTTCAAAAAAATTTATGGCCTTTTTTAATATTGACCTTGTATTTCTCAATTGTATTTCTATGGCTATTTTGAGCTTTGGGCTACTTGAGTAAGAAAGAAACAATCATAAGAAAAAAAGTTAGAGTTTAGTGTCACGTTTTCTCTTCCATTCCCATGGCAACTCAGGTATGAAAAAATAATTCAAAACAAAAAAAAAAAACCACTTCAAATAATTAGGGAAGAAAGAAGAGCTACTTACAGCCGGTAACGTGAGTGATCCAAAACTCGATAAAAGGTTCTTAAAATATGTTGAACTAAATTCTCTGTAAAAATGTGTTTGAAGGTGAGAACAAACGTGAACAATATTTATTAAAAATGTAAAAACATTAAAATAAAGATGAAATTTACTTAGCAGATTGTGAAGATAGTGTGCACTGGTAAAAAAAAAATGTACCGATGAACTTTATATAATAAAGAAACTTTTTTGCCTATGTATTGAATCTATGGTTACAAATTTGGTTATGTGATGAAAGAAGAAATGTTTCATGTGGATTGAATATTCACTTTAATTTTACTAAATCAATTTATGTGTTGAAGAAAGAAATGTTTTATTTGCCTTTTCACTTCTTGAATATGGCGCAAAAACAAAATAATCCTAACATGTGGCGAAAAAATAAATCTGATGGTTGCAAAATCAATATTTTCTCCTTAATTTATTCACTTTCTCTTTTGGAATAAGAATTCCTAATTTGTGCTAATGGATGGAGTAACTTTCATGCAATCTATAAACTGAAAGCAGTAAAAGTCCATGTAGAATAACTTTCATGCAATCCGTGTTCTGTGCATACTATGAAGTGGTCTTTTTTTTTATAAACCAAAAGCAGTAAATGATTTTAATACACATACATTAATCACTTTCATGCAATCTATAAAAATATAAATCATTAGCAATATATAGAAATGAAGTTATTTATGATTTCTATATCATAGGAACAAAATATGGATAATTTTAGGTTTTCTTTAAAAAATTTATTTAAAAAACTTAGTTTTCCTCTTAAATCCCCGTAAATAATACTGTCTTGCCAAAGTTTTTTTTTAAAGTGATTTGTGTTTACTTGAATTATTGATTTTTGCCCCCAAAAAAGATACTAAATTCCTCCAAGAAATGAGAGGATATTTTGTTAATATTGTTAATTCCTAACTATGTCATAAATTAACAAATTTAACTTTAACTGTTATAAATCTTTCCAAAATATAAATCTACATAATATTTTATCTTGACTATGTATACATTTTTTAAAGAAGTAGTGTTCACCTTAACTGTTATAAATCTTTTTGTTTTGGAAATATAAATCTAAGTAATTACAAATTTGATAATGATATTAATTTTTTTATTAATTACATGTCCTATGGTGATGTCACGTGTCGCGTTTAGAACGATTCTCACAAAAATTCGTCTTACAATAATATACAGTACTAGCCAAAATCCCGTGCTATGCACAGGACCCACAAAAGTATATTCTATTAACACAAATGCAAAATCAAACAATATTTCAATATTTTAAATAGAAAAAAATATAATTATACACACCATCAATCAAACACGATACAGAATTAAACCTAACAAATTCTGTCCGAAAATTAGAATAACAAATTTAAGTCTCATAATTATGATGTCAATGCTCCTCCACTGTGCCTTGAAAGTCCTACACATATAGATGAAATAATAAATAAAATCATCTTTTGCAATATATCAATATATAATAAATAAATTATATGAAAATATATAATAAGTAACTAATGTTTGTCTAGAATTTTGTTACCTTGACTACTTGACTACTACTTATTGGAGTAAACAATTACGAAAAACATTTTATTAACTAAGCAAATTATTCAAACTTAGGAGTTAAAAAGTGAATTTTTTGAAAGAAAAAAGTAATGAATTAATTTAGGGAGATCCAAGAGCAAACCGTAAATCTTATAAGATGGCCTCGCTATTTGTGATGATAGTGCTATTTTAAAACTTACTATGGAGATCTGTATACACTCATAGTAAGTTTAAATCTTATATGATGGTTTCCCTAGGTCTATGCAAGAAAAAATTAAAGACGGTAAAAAACCATCTTAAAACTTACTATGGAGAGTAACTATCCTATCAATCACATGGTGATCTAGAATTGGTATTTTCAATTAAAGACAGGATAAAAAGCCAACCAATCATGATAATAGTATGTAAAGTAAGAAAGTTTAGTGTGTTTACTAAGGATGGTACTTTATATATAAGATGTAAAAATATCACCAGTGCAATTGATGGTTCAGTAGTAATTCGTGATCATCACTGTATTTCATTAAAAAAAATAGCGTGTCGCGAGTTTGACATAATGTTACTTCACTCAATTTTTCTTGTTTGTTTCTACTTATATTCCGTAACAGGCATATTAGAAATCGATCGCTATTTCGTGGAAAACAACTATCTCTACTGACCCTTTTTAACAATCCTTTTGCAATGTTTCACAAAATATCAAAATTGTCATTCCAATCATAATATAATTTCTAGTAGGCGTGCAATAACACAACTACTTTGCAAAGAAGGTTCAACAATCGACATAATAAAAGCAACGACAGGAGAGAGAGAGAGAGAGAGAGAGAGAGAGAGAGAGAGAGAGAGAGAGAGAGAGAGAGAGAGAGAGAGAGAGAGAGAGAGAGAGAGAGAGAGAGAGAGAGTAATTACCTCAGATTAGATAAAATTGAAAGAAAATGGGGCGCAATGGATTGGTGATATTTTGATGACAACTTTTGATGTATCGGCACTCTCAACTTGTTAGATCAATTTTTGTCGTTGTGGAGTCAGCAATCCTCGTCTCCGTCATTAATTTAACGATGACATATTCAATCATGTCTGAAGAAAGGAAAAGAAAAGGATAAATAGTTGTTTTGGAAATCACAATCCTAACTTTCCTACTCAAATAAGCTATTAACATATTAATCAAAATGGGTACTAAATTTGTAATTTTTTGTCCCGTGCAAAATATAATACTATATTATATAATTAATTGTTTGTGGAAAATGGGTGCTACATTTGTAATTATTTGCTTTAAGGAAAGTGTCCCTTGCAAAATATAATTGGGTAAATTAAATTAGGGTCCTTTCTACCCCGCTGACTTAGTTTACCATCCCATCCACTTTTCGGAATTATGTTATCATCCTATAATAGTGTAGATGGACAATTTTGCCATTACTTTTGAGAGATGGTTTACCATGTTACCCTTTATACAGTTAACATTTGATTTGTTGAGCTTAAATCTTTAGAACTATTTTAGGCTTATTTTTAGGGATTACGTTTATCTTTAGTATAGTAAATGGCAGTTTTCGGATTTGATTTGTTACGGATTTGATTTGTTATGGAAATATTAGTATATGTGGCTGAAATATTAGTAATTTGATTTGTTTTTCACGGATTTTGCACAGATACTATTTGTTATGGATTTGATTTGTTACGGAAATGGTAGTTTTAAGGGATTTGATTTGTTACGGATTTGATTTGTTTTTCACGGATTTTGCACAGATTCTTTTTGTTACAGATTTGATTTGCACAGATACCATACCAATTGGTCCATTTTCGTTCCAAATGTTATTCTCTTGCCTGAAGTTTTTAATCACCGGAAAAAAGTAGTTCTTTGGCCCGAAGTGTTCAATCGCCGGAACTTGAAGTTCTCTGCCCCGTCCCGTAAAGTCCCATTATCGGAACTTGAAGTTCTCTGCCCGGAAGTATTCAATCACCAGATTGGACTGAAGATTTTGGTAAGTTCTGATGATTATTTTCGTTATCTCGATATTACGGTGGTTGATGGTGAAACCCGAAATTTATTGCGATGATTAACGCATTGTGGGTCTAATTTTGTGATTCGCATGGGGCACCGAATCCAGAGGGTTTGACGTACTGGTGAAAATTTACCATCTGTAAATTTACCATAATGATTACGAAATTCACCATAATGCGCATTTTGATGGGGGTGACAAAATTTACCATGCGTATTGTCTGAATTTACCATAAATCAAGCAATTATACCATGGACGACCATAACTCAAATTTTAATGGGAATTGACCATGTTCGTCAATTTTACTATGTTAAAATTTACCATTTTCTGTAATTTACCATGTTTTATAGACAAATTTACCATGGATGGGATGAAAACTTAATAAAGACTAATAGAAAGGACCTTAGGGGCAGTTATGGTATAATCCGAATAAACCATGGTCAGAGCTTATTGAGGGCTGGTTCGGTATTTACAGAAAATGAGGACTGGAAATTAATGTTTAAAAGTGTATGTGATGAAAACTTAATAAAGACTAATAGAAAGGACCTTAAAATAAGTACCCCAATATAATACTTACTATAATTATTTGTTTGCGAAAAATATATTATTTTTTGTCAAATTATGGATGGAAATCTTCATGATATATTTTGAAGGGAAGTCTTCTTGAAATCTTCATGATACATACTATTATTATTTTGACGAATTTCAAAACTACTATAATTACAAAACATTTTAAAGTTTACTTTTCAAATCTATACTTACCAAATCAAACGTGTCAATTGTAAGCTTTTTAAAACAAACGCGTCTCTAATGATAAATCATAATATTAGCAATCAAATATTTTTCATTTAAGGAAAATATTTTTGTTCGGGGAAAATCATAATAACATTAGAATTCAAAATACAATCACTTAACAAATAATTTCCTTTAACTGAAAATACCATTAAAAAAACCAAAGGATACCAATCAAAAAAAGCAAACTAGTTCTGGGTTTGTATGTACCGTATAGACCCAGTGCAAAAACTGAACGCGACTATAAGCATAGTGCAAAAATTGAACACGATTAATAAAAAAATAATATAAAATACATAATCTAAAGATTGGAGGTAAAATCCCCTACGAGATGCATCCGAAACATATCAATACATAAGTTAGGAAAATTATTAGAACATAGTAAATATTATTTTATCTACTGAGCATGGATTAGATAAAAATAAATAAATAAATAAATAAAACGTGATCAATTTTTGTTCATACAAAACAAATAGTACATCAATCTAAGAGCAGTAGGTACAAATCCTAATTCGAATGCGTGAAACAAACAAAGATCGAAAAATGAAACGATGAAAAATCCTGAATGAATTCAACCAAATTTCTTCTCTCTCAAGACTCCTCTATCTCTCTCTCTCTCTAAACTACTATCTGGTACGAACCTTACGTCTTGTGTGTGTGTGTGTGAAATTCACGAAGACAATTGGATTTTCTAGTGTGGAAAGGAAAACTTTCACATTAAAACTCATAATCACCACAATAAAAGTCATAAATCCCTCACCATTATCAGAAGTCATGAAGATCCAAATAAAATAAAACTAATTTTTCTTTTAACCCCAACTTTTCTAACATTGAAATTTGAAGAGAAAGATAAGAGACAAAATTATCTCATGCATCACGCCCACTAGGAACCTTGATCTCAACCATCCATTTAGGAAAGAAAATAATAGCTAATCTTAATATTTAAATATGAAAGAAAAATTATAGTTTAATTAAACATTATTTTTTTTTCATTTTTAAAAAAATATCGGGTATTACAATATGTGTTGAGATAAGTGAGGGCAATCATGTGTGCAGTGTTTATGTGAAGGAAGTTGTGTGTAAGAGAATATTCCCTAGAAATTGTGTTACCATATATGGCACTCGATTGCTTATAAATAAGAGATCATAGGCTATTAATCAGGTACAGTATCATTCATTGTGCTATTACTATTGTACTTTGATCTTTCAGTGTTTTGACTTCAGCATCGGAGTGCGATTGGGTTGAAAATAACCCAATTGACGCTAATTGACTGTTCATTGCACAAGTTATTGGAGCGATTCAAAGGAGAGAATATTTGCAACCCCCCACAATTGGAGACTCTACTAGGGACGATAGTCTCACACAAACTGAAATGCTTAGATTGCTGAAATCAGAACCACCAGGGCCAATAGAGAAGGACAAATGGGTGCCTCGGTCTCTAGGGACAAGGGCCCTCTTCTCGTCAGCAATATCCATTTGGAGAAACCTTCGGCGGCTACCCAAAAGCCGACCACACAAGAATCCATCAAGCAGCTGGAGCTAGATGTGGAGAAAAGGGGTGAAGCCTTGACTAGCTTGCACTTGGAATTCATTCAGCTGAGGGCAAACGTGCATAGGAATCAGGCTCCAGTGGCGAGCCAAATGCAAGGCAAAGAGTACACTAGAATCATTACTTCACCTCGTGGAGAGCACTCCGAACAAGTACATGTGTCAAAGAGGTTAGGCTCCAAAGCAATGATCAGTTGTCGAGACGGTGGAAAAAGGGCGCGTCGAGCGTGAACCCCATTGCCCGATTGACAACTACACACACTAGAACCTCAGCATTCAACACTAGAACTAGAACCTCAGCATTCGACAAGCTGGGCGACCAGAAGGTGGACAGCTGTCCCGTAGGAAACCCCCGACTATAGGCCAAACCAAAAAATGGTACCGAGAGGATTCGCGGGATAAGCTGGACAAAAATAGGCACAGGGCCAAGGATGTTTGGCCAGTGGCCCAACCTGAAGCTTTGGCTTTGTCTCAGTCGGAAGCTACATACGAACATCTTATATAGACCCCATTCACGCGGCAAATTGAGTTGATAAAAACCATCTACTGTTCCACCACCCTAAATTCAACAAGTAGCAGCCGAAGACCAACTCGTATACTCATCTGGTGCATTAGAGGAAGATGATGTCATTATACCCCACCAACAATGCGCTTATGTGCAAACTATTCATGTCTAGCTTGGGAGAGCTCAGCCTACTATGGTTTGATTAGTTCTCGGAAGGATCGATCGATAGTTGGATGGACCTATGTCTTGCATTCTCTACATGATTCATTACAAGTACCAAAGTTAGGAAGGAGGTGGATGCCCTGTTCGGACTACGCAAATCAAAATTGGAATCACTTCGAAAGTATGCGGCTCGGTACTGAGAGCTATACAATGAAATTGAAGATTGCGACCCTAAGCTTGCCATCACTTTCTTCAATCTCGGTCTTGACCTAAAGAATAGGATCTTTGAGGACTTGCTTTTGGTCCCACCCACGCACATGGACGAATTGATGTGCCGAATTGAGCAGCATGCACGGCTTGAGGAGGCGAAGGAGGAGAGATCAAGGCCAAACAGAAAGGTACAGGCATAAATAATCTGAATAGGGAATGCCGAAAGGAAATAAATGTGGTACACATAGGAGAAAAGAAAGAAATTTGGCCGTTCAAATATGTGGTCAAAAAGACGGTGTTTCAGAATCCCTTTGCACCAACTTGTTTGAAAGATTGAGCATGAGACTTTCTTTAAGTGGCCGAACAAGCTTATGGGGGAGTCAAAATCAAGGAATCAGAGGTTGTAGTGTTCATATCATAGGGACGCGAACACATGACGACAAACTGCCGTCATTTCAAGACCTTCTTGGAAGACATGGTGGTCGAGGGAAAAACCCGAGCCAACATGCAAAAAGACCACCTCATTTGGACAATAGATGCTGAATAGGTACGGACCAGCAATGTTATACACGGTATAGTGGACCTGGAAAAAGAAGAAAGGCTTAAGGCCAAACTGCAACGTATCGCAAGACAAGAAGTGATGAATGTGGAGTTGGCCCTTGGGAAGCGCTGAAGGGAGCTAAAGGCCGTAATCGCCTTCACAGTCAAGATTTGGAACGAGTTCAACATCCTCACCATGATTTGCTGATTATTAAGTTGAAGATTGGCACATGGTTTGTCAAGAGGATCTTGGTCGATCTCTATAGCTCGGCTGAGATCATGTATTATAGCCTGTTCAAAAAGATGGGTACAAAGAGACCGATCTGCAACCAATCGAAATGCCGTTGGTCGGTTTCAGTGGAGCCCTAGTCTGGCAACTTGGCAAGTTCACAATCCCAGTGATGACCACACCGACAGAATTCACTGTGGTAGATGTTCCATTGCCGTAAAATGCAATTGTCGACCGAGAGTGGATACACAATTTGGGGGCAGTGGCCTCCACACACCATCAAGTGTTGCAATTCATCGATCGTAATAGGGTGAGATGTATCTATGGCAGTTAGGTGTCGGCCAAGCAATGCTATATTGCCGAAATAAAAAGCAAGTCCACCCCAGAACAAGTTAACTGGGTTGAGGTACTAGACCTACCAATGTTAGAAGATGTCGGCATGGCAGTCGCTAAGAATGAAGTGGAGGAGTTGATCACTATATCGTTAAATGATGATCTAGAGTGTTTCTTTCTCATCACTCCTCCTTGAGCGAGCGCGAGAGGGAGGACATGGTGAAATTTCTGACTGACAAGTGTTCGCATCTACACTATATGAAATGCCTGGGGTCAATCCCAAGTTCATCTGCCATGGACTAAAAGTTGATCCAACTCGTCAGCCAATGGTTAAGAAGGCGTGGCAATTGGACATCATCCACATGGATGCAGTGGATGAAGAAGTTGACAAGTTGTTGAAAGCAACAGCCATTAGGGAAGAATGGCATGTGGAGGGCCTGTGTGGACTTCACCAATCTAAATGATGTCTATCCTGAGAACAACTCCTCTATGCCAAGAATTACTAGTTGATGGATGCAACGGTCAAACATGAGCGCATGAGTTTTATGGATGCCTACCGGAATCAAATTGCTATGTTTGGTCTGGACCAAGACAAAATGGCATTCATAACACTAAGAGGGCTCTATTGTTATAGGGTGATGCCCTTTGGCCTTAAAAATGCTAGGGTGACATATCAGCGAATGATGATGTCGCGCCCGGAAATTTCCCGGCCCCCCTCGCGAATATGTGAATTGTTTGAACGGGGCTGAATAATTTCTTGACTTTTAATGCGACGTTTAATGAAAATTGTTTAACAGCTGGGACTTATTTAAAAACTCAGAGTCGCCACTTGACATGAATTTAGGTGTGTCAAGTCACCCTCTAAGGCCATTTTCAAAGAAAATGTCCTTAGAAAAATAATTTAATTTTAATACGATTCTGTTTATATAAAAAAAATGACTCCTTTAAAAGAAAACTGGTCTTGAAAACAGAGATGGGTTCGGGGATTTACTGTTACAAGTTGGGAAGGTGTTAGGCACCCAACATCGCCCTTTCGGTACTTTATTTTCCCAATTAATTTTATTTTATTATCCTTGGCCAAATTTAATAAATATCTAGTGATTGATGTACAATTGGATTTAAAAGTGAAAATAGGTGCGGGGACAGGACCCCGGCTTACGCAATTTAGCTTTTGGTGGCAAAAAAGTTGGAACGGATGTATGTTAAATTTTGACCGAAACATGGTATGCAAACTGGTATCTGCACGTCATGTTTCTATTCCCGTAGTGCCAGGTACCTTAAATCCCTGGCAGGAATTTTCAAGTTTAACAATGACCCGATTCCGTTTTATTAATGGATTATCATGTTATCCTTTTTTTGGTTTTATTTATCTGCAATTCTTCATCCCGACAGCTACACAATCACTGGCGGTCCAAATTGTAGATTTTAATAAATGTCACTTTAATCACGATATTCTGTCGTGAAAAGATAACGTGCATTGCCCGTTAAATTTTCATCCCAAAAACACTAACATGGGCTACCTATGTCACCCGCGTGTTTATGGAATTCCGAGATTATCGGGATTTTTAACCAAGTAATATGGATAGTGTGCCAGCGTGAACTAACAACACTATTCATATAACTTAGCTATGAAGTAACGAATTTTTTCATTTTATTGATTTTATGTGAAATAAAAATAAAAAGAAAATTGCAGTAACTGTTACGGGGAACGGGAAGGGGATAATAAAAAAAGTTACGGGAGATAGGGGAAAGGGAAAAGTTAGAAGTTAGTTCCGACAGGGGCCGACGCAATCGAGCGATATGCCGGAGTATTATTTTTTATTTAAAGTGATTTTTGCTTAAATCAAGAAAAGTAGTTGGCAGAGCCAAACACCGACTTTCGTGATTTAGCGGGCTAAATCCTGACATTCTAGAACTGCGGACTAGAGATGCGGATGCCCAATTAATATTGACATAAAAAAAAGACAGAAAGAATAAATAAAAATGTCCTGACATTCTAGAAGTGTGGACTGAAAATTTCAGGAAAAGGACTAGAAATTTCAGAACCACGGACTAGAGATGCGAACATGGCTTAATAAGCCTAATCTTAATAAAATCAAGAAAAGTAGTTGGCAGAGCCAAACATCGACTTTCGTGATTTAGCGGGCTAAATCCTGACATTCTAGAATGTGCAGACTAGAAATTTCTAGAACTGCGGACTAGAGATGCGGACGCCAGCTCTTAAGCGTAGTATTTACATTAAATAAAAAAAGAAAATAAAAAGAAATAATAAAAAAAAAGAAATTAAATGAACAGAGCAGAAATTAAGTAAGAAAAAGACAGATATTGAAATGAAATAAATTGTGGCAATTATACCTCTGTATTGATATTTGAATCAACTGGTTACATGAAAATAAGAAAGATACGCGAACGGCTAAGTAAAACCATAACCCGACATAACACTGGGTTTTAAAGCCCTGTTATCTCGAGCTATGCTAATATAATAGCGCGTCCGGTTCTTTCTAAATCTGAAAACAAATGGGCAGAACCTCCTCTTGTTTTTGGGTCAAAAGTCCTAACTAAAAACCCTAAATCTAATTTATTCCGGGTGTTAAACGTTTCACGACTAGAGAGTCGGAAAATATTTAACAACGGACGATGTTTTTGGCTCTCGGGAAATATGCGTGGGATGTCTGAAAAATAACCGAAATAAAAGGTTCTCTCTGATTTTTCCCTCAGTTTCTTTTTCTCGCTCTCTGGTTTTTCTCTACGGGTTTCCTCCTCTCTGGGTTTTCGTTCTTCTAAAAAAAATTCCGTTTCAGTTTCTCTCTGGGTTCTGCTGTCTCCAAAAATCCATCATCAAAAGTTCCTTGCGCGTTGCTTTTTATAGAAGAATAGTGGCGGTGAGAGAGGGGGAGAGAGAGAGGCGGTTTGAAGGAGAGAGAGGGGAGAGAGCTGAGAGAGAGAGAGCCCCCAGCCGTGAGAGAGAAGAGAGAGAGAGAGCTGCGCCACGTGTCAAAAGGAGAGAGGAGAGAGAAACGGCGCGGAGGAGGGACGAGATTGGGTGCGGCTGAGATGCAGTGACGGAGACACGTGGCATAAGGTAGGAGAGACACGCGGGAGGAGAGAGAAAGAGGCGGTGACTGATGGCCAATGGAAGTTCGCCACGTGTCTGATCCACAATGGCACGCCTGCAGGGAATCAGACCAAAACGCCGTGCACGGCTTTCTAGCCGGACATGTGTCGCAAAGGGATTGGCTGTACCAGTGGCAGCAGGGAGGAGGAGGATCTGGTGCGGGTGAGACGGGAAGTTAATCCACGTGGCGCAGGGACAGAGAGACAGCTGGTAGGAGAGAGAGAAGGGCGGTAGACAAAGCCAACAGGAACTAGCCACGTCATCGATACACACGCACACGAGCACACTGGATAATCTTCGGCCGGCCACGGCATCTGTGCCGGGCACGGCGCCCAAGCCGGGCACGGCGCCCCAGCCGGCGCGTGCTGCCCACGCGCGCGTGCTGCCCACGCGCGCGTGCTGCGCGTGTCTGCTGACGTCAGCTCTCTTCTTTATATAATTACGAAAATGCCACTGCTTTATAAAATGCCTTCGCGCGCTATTTCTTATCTTCGAACGTCCAAACGAACTCGGATTTGACCACGGATACAGCCGATGGACTCGTATCGTCGAGAGGATCATTTTGAGCTGAATATTTGATTTATGGGCACGTCGGCTCGCAATCCTAACTCCCAAATAATCACCGGTACACTGCTATTATTCTTTAAAATGCCGTTTTTTGAGGTACCGAACTCCGATTTGACCGTGGATACAGCCGATGGACTCGTATTTCTGTGCTGATCAATAAAATATGTCTCTCGATGTCTGAACATATCAGCTCATAAATTGTGCCTCCGAGACCCCGTTCTGAGCAATCAAAAATCATCGGCGTTGTCCGATTTCACCCCAATCACTGTCACTGGACTCGTGTCATCGTACTGATCAATAGTATGAGGTTCTCATGACTTGATAAAGTGGTCTTGTGAACAGTACTCTGGAACCCCGGTCTGTGCAAGGGCGAAATAGCCTTTTTGTGCACAAATTCTTTTAAACCCATTCCGATGGCATTTTTCATAATAATTGAGCGGTGAGGCCAAAATCTGGTATCAACAGCTGCCCCTCTTTGTCTGCACTTGGCGAAGTGGAGGGTAGACAAAGAATATGAGATGCGGGATTTTGTCTCACCGCGATTCAAATTAGGTCATGCTGTTCTGTTTTGAATCTGCCATCGACGACTGATCCGCTCTGAATATCCAAGATAACCTAAGATAACATCTGTGTTGTCTCGAGAACTGATGTACTTGTCTTCTCTCTTTCATGTCTTGCTCCGAGTTCGTGGAGGTGGTGAATTCTATTGGCATCTCCTAGCATCCTTCGAAGAAAATTCTGCCCTTTTTATAACTCCCCCTTGCCATGCTCTTCCATGCATACGCTTTTTCAAAAATCCATTGGAAAAATGTCCGATCCCCTCTTTGCATGTCTTTTTCAACTCTTCTTTCTATAACTCCTCGTTCATGTATGCACTTTTTCGCCCGCTCGCATGTCTTTTTCTAGCTCCATCGGAGAAACTTCCTCACACCCTGGTGACAAGTGAATAAATTGTAAATGACAAGTAAATAAATTTGATTTTGAAATTTCAGACAAATAAATTATGAATGACAAGTAAATAAATTGATTTTGAACTGTAAATGACAAGTAAATAAATTGATTTTGAACTGTAAATGTAAATGACAAGTAAATAAATTGATTTTGAACTGTAAATGTAAATGACAAGTAAATAAATTGATTTTGAACTGTAAATGACAAGTAAATAAATTGATTTTGAACTTTTAAGATAAAATAAATAAATTGATTTTGAATTACAAGACAAATAAGCTGTAATTAACCAGTAAATAAATTGATTTTGAATTTTGAGACAGAATGCTGTAAATAACAAGTAAATAAATTGATTTTTGAACTTTGAGACAAATGAGCTGTAAATGACAAGTAAATAAATTGATTTTGAATTTTAAGACAAATAAGCTGTAAATAAATTGATTTTGAACTTTGAGACAAATAAGCTGTAAATAACAAGTAAATAAATTGACTTTGAATTTTAAGACGAATAAGCTGTAAATAAATTGATTTTGAATTTTAAGACAAATAAGCTGTAAATAACAAGTAAATAAATTGACTTTGAATTTTAAGACGAATAAGCTGTAAATAAATTGATTTTGAATTTTAAGACAAATAAGCTGTAAATGACAAGTAAATAAATTGATTTTGAATTTTAAGACGAATAAGCTGTAAATAAATTGATTTTGAATTTCAAGACAAATAAGCTGTAAATGACAAGTAAATAAATTGATTTTGATTTTTAAGATAAATAAGCTGTAAATGACAAGTAAATAAATTGATTTTGATTTTTAAACCAAACAAGCTGTAAATGGCAAGTAAATAAATTGATTTTGAATTTTAAGACAAATAAGCTGCAAATGACAAGTAAATAAATTAATTTTGAATTTTAAGACAGGTAAATAAATTGATTTTGAACTGTAAATGAAAATTGATTTTGAACTGTAAATGACAGGTAAATAAATTGATTTTGAACTGTAAATGAAAATTGATTTCAAAATTTGAGAGACTTAGAAATTCGATTCTAAGCTGAAAATCTGGAAAAAAAAAAAAAAAAAAAAAAAATCTTGAGAATTCGATCTCAGGGTTTAAGGGGCTTAAAAATTCGATTTTAAGCTGAAAATTTGAAGATTCTATAGAGATTACGACTCTATGACATCTGATGAAAACCCTTGAGAATTCGATCTCAGGGTTTGAGAGGCTTAAAAATTCGATTCTAAGCTGAAAATCTGAAGATTCTATAGAGATTACGACTCTAAGACATCTGATGAAAACCCTTGAGAATTCGATCTCAGGGTTTGAGAGGCTTAAAAATTCGATTCTATGCTGAAAATTTGAAAATTCTATGCAATTCAATTCCAAGATGAGTCTTTGAAAATTTGATCCCAAGACTTTCCATGCTGCCTGTCTCCTTTAACATAGGAAGTTTTCTTTGGCTCTTTGCCCAATTTGCTCTTGCACAAATTCTGCTTGTCTGTTATCCCTTGGTTGACTTCTGGGATGTCGCCTTGTTGGCTGGATAATGAAAATGCTTCCGGGACAATGTCGCCTTGTTGGCTGGATAATGAAAACGCTTTATCAATTGGACCCTCTAGGTCTTTGTGTTTGAGAGGTTCGTAAACTCTGTGGGATTTTCCCCTTTAATTTTCCCCTCATGCATGTCAGACTTTTGTAGTCTGAGCTTCAACGGGAGTTTGACATCTGGCTGTTGAGGACTGCGCTCAAGTGTATGCCTTATCATGGGGTCAGGACTTTCAAGCCCTTTTTGATCCACTTCTGTGTAGCAGCACAAGAAATAGCGACTGCAGTTAAGCGAGTCTGACTTTCTGTTTGCAGATTGTTGTTTCTTTTCTTTCTCTTGAACATCTGCATCTTTCAATACATGTATCCTGCGTGGTTAAGCAGCTTTGTTCTCTTTTTGACATTAGCATGTAAAAGAAGTGTTGTATGAACATGTATGCTTCTCTATTCTTAAAAATTCATTTTGAAATTTGTACTTACTTGCCAGTAGATTATCAGAAATACTTACTGGATAGCAAATAACAGTTTACTGGGCTTTGCCTCTTTCGATCCATGAAGCTTCACAATCTTAGCACTAGTGCATCGCATGGCTTGGCTCGTGATTTTCAATCTCTAAACTCATGGGAACTTAAACTGAGTTTGCTCCAGACAGCGTTTCAGACTTCGGTCTTGCTGACTTGTGCGGACAAATGACTTCGGCTCCTTGTTGTCGTTTTTTCTTCTTTTTCTTTTTTTTTTAAGCCATTTTTGCCACCACTGCCCTTTCGGGTTTTCACCGATGCCGGCTTTTTCTTTTTTGCGCTCCAGCCCCCTTTTGGGTTTTGACTGTGCCTTGATTGCCCATTTTTGCCATAGCCCCTTTTCAGGTTTTGACTATGCTGGACTTTGTCGATTTTGCCATAGCCCCCTTTCAGGTTTTGACTATGCTGACTTAGCTGATTTTGCCATAGTCCCCTTTCAGGTTTTAACTATGCTGGCTTTTTGTGTTTCTCTTTTTTTTTTCTTGTTCTGAGAAATTCAACCTAATTTCAACTGAAACAAATATTCTTTGCGCATTTTGATCTGTCGAGCATTGACAGAAATTTCATGAGAAAGAGAGAGAATATCAAATGGCATTTCATTTTTGCCTTTCTGCCTTTATTTTTGCCTTTTGGCTTCTTTTTTTTTTTCTCTTTTTTTTTGGCAGTGGGGTTATCTTTTGTGCCCCTTGTTTTTCAGAATATTCATATGAGAGAATAGAAAGAAGAAATTTCAATGCTCGATTATCAAAATAGCCACTCGGAAAAAAGTGTTTCAATTAAAATTAGATCGGAACAAGTGTTCTGCTCACAAATTGTTCTTTCTTCTAGTTGCCCCAGTATGTAGCACTTTCGAGTGTTGAGGCATCATCCACGACCAGTATGAGTTTCGTGGACACATCAGGCCTTGTGAAATTCCTTTGATTGCTATGTAACAGTCAAACTCCAACCCTTCGGTGTTCTCTTTGGAGTAGCTGATAAGGAGACTCATGAATAGGCATTATCTGCACTTGATCTTTCAGAGTTCCTCTTCGGTGAACTTGAATGTCATTTCTTTGGGATTGTTCTGATCTTCTTTGATTATCCCAAATAAATGACTGTTTTTTTTTCTTTTGCCTAGACCTGGATGGTGATTCTTCCCATTGCTTGATTACTCAGGATAAGAGATTGCTTCTTGCTTCAGGCTTCTGAGCTTTTGTGCTTTTGAATTTTGATCCTTGCATGTTTTTAGGACCAGGAAACACATCCTTGTGTTCTTCTGATAATGAAGTGAATTTGTCCTTCTGCCATTTGTCCAAGTTCAGTCACTTTTGCTTCCTTTAATGGCTTCTGTTTCTTTAGCATTCGAGATTTGCCAGTTATCATGTGATTCTTTCTGTTAGTTCATTCCCTTGTTTGGAAATTCTACTGTTGGTTCAGACCAATCTCAATTCCCATGAGTTCGAAATGTAGTCTGAAGACAAGGTCATGCTCGTCTTGTGCTTAAGATTGTTTACGCTACTTGGATCGAAATGACAAATTTTAAGATCCCTGAAATAACAAGTTTTGCAAGAAATTAATTCTCCTGATTTGACAGAGAAGCATATATGAAAGCAACAACACAAATTTTGTCAATCTGCTAAAAGCTAGATAACCATTGCAAGATTTTTCATGAATTTGAAAGAAACAGATTTTCAATAGTGAAAGTTTAAAACAACAAAAGCAACATAGAAAGTGTGAATATAGACTCTGCTCAGGCAAGTCTACCAAAACTTGAGAACTCTAAACAATCTCACGGATCCTTCAGGATGATTTGAGTTGGCATTGCTGAGTCTCTGTACTGTTTTTCGCTTCAAAATGGACTTCCCAGTCTTTGACGCTTTCTGCGAAAATAAATTGGTCCTTTCTTGATTCAGCCAGATCTGCCCCAGTTTCAGTGACTCTTGTAAGCTGGCCAATGATTGGTGATGGAATAAGGGTAACTGATACAGTGGAGGTATTTTTTTGATTTTTTTTTTTGACTTTTTCTTTCTTTTTTTGCTTTTTTTGCTCTTTTTTTTTCTTTTTTTTTTCTTCTTCTTTTTTTGAAAAGGGAAAAGATAGTGTAGTCTTCTGGCTAGATTAGCCGTTCCGACTAGGAAATGGTACGACCATTCTTGGTCGTTCACCCAACTTCGGGGGGAGCTTTGTTAGTCCTAGGCGTAGAGATCCATAATCCGTCCGGTCTGAATTCCGTCTTCAATCATGTCTCCTTGTTGGATCATTTCACCAAAGGATATGCCTATTGAAGTGCAAAACTTTTCGTAGTAGACCCCTTTGCAAGTTTGGACAAATAGATGCACATATTCTGAGTCAGCTAGCGGTGGCACCACCTGCGTAGCCAGATTTTTCCAACGGCATGCGTAGGCTCGAAAAGACTCTCTAGGTTCTTGCTCCATTCTGATTAGGAAAAGTCGGTCTACGGCCAACCCTGAATTGTGTCTGTATTGCTTCATGAATGCATGTGACAACTTTGTCCATGTTCTGAACTGACGGACATCACTCCTAGCGAACCATTGTGCTGCGGGTCCTACTAGGCTGTGCTGAAATAACTGTGTCATCAGCTTTTCTGGATCTGGATAACCACATAATGCCCCAGCATAAAGGCGCAGGTGGGCCATTGGGTCACTGGTTCCATCAAATTTGGTAAAACACGGTATTTTGAATTTGCTTGGCAGTTGCAAGTCTGGAAAAGCGCACAAATCTGAAAGGTTAGTGGACACCTGTGAACTTGCCCCTTGTATAGCTTCGATAGCCCTCTCAATGTTTTGAATTTTTTGGATAAATGTTGGGTCTGGCCTTCCCTTCAGGCTTCTGACATTACCCTGGGCACTTTGCCTGAACAATTGGACTGAATTTATGGGAGGTGGTCTATGTTGTCCCACTGAAATATCGGCTACTGACTGGGCATGAACTGCCCCTGTCTGAACTGATGTCAGGGAAGGGTTTGATTTTGCTGATGCCCCTGCCCCTGTGTTAAAGGAAAATGGCACTGATGCACTTTGTGGTGTCTGGTGCGGGACCAGAAGTGCTTGGATTTTGATTTGGAGGCTCTCCATTTTCTTGAGGAGAGCATTGTATTCTTCCCGTGAGACTGTGTCAGATTTAATGCAGAGAGACTGACAGTTTGGTTCTTCTGCCATGGCTTTTGAACTGACTGTCGCTTAGTCTTTGGGTGAGACTCCTACTTCCCGCTTGTACCTCTCTGTATTGCAGGGAAATATGTCAGTTTGTACTTCTGAAATGGATTGGTCCATAACATACAGTCAAAGGATGACAAGTGTGTGTACTAGGATCCTATTGCTCATACGGATTTTTCATATCCTTCGAAGTTTGGCCAGAGGTCGGCATGACTTCGGCATATGATTTTTGAAATTGTGAGAATATCTGGTCCGTATGAGAATGGTCCTACACTTTGACTGTATATTTTGGACACTAAATTGAAGCGTGTTAGGACAAAAATCTGGTTGACAATTTTGAAAAATTTTGTCCTTTACATAATTAACGAGAATTCTCCCCATTTTTCATGAATGTCCCTAACAAGGTTTTGGCTTTGACTCTTTTTTGAGGGATACTACATGCAGCATGACGGCTTGGTTTTTGCTAATGCATTTCTAGCATGGTTTCACGGTTCCCAAATCTTCAAACCTCCGGCCCCCGTGAAGGGTACCATCTTTGGTTGGTGATTTGGTTGGAGTGTTCTTTTCAGTGAAAACCATCTTTGGCTACAAAAAAAGCACCATTGACGATCGTCACGTACTTCGAACCCCCTCCTAATCCTATGGGTAAAAATAAAAGGTAGAATGGAGATTGAGAAGAGAGTTGGGTATGTTGTGCTGAATGTAATGTATGCATATGCTGAAAAATTTATTTATTTTTTTTATTTTGTAAATATTTGGAGAGAATCCTTTCAGAGTAATATAATGCCCTGCAAAACAAATATTAGTAACAAGATAAAATGCATGTTTTTTCTTTCTTTTTTTTTTTTTGGTAAAAGCGCACCTGAAAGACAACCACAAGAATGATGTTAGTAACAGGCCAAGGATAATAAAAAAAAAAATTTTGGGAAAATTTGAAAAGCCGAAATCCACTGATAAAGAAAAATAAAAGGTTTGCAAATAGTACCCCTCTTTAGCTTGCGTTACACCGTAAGTTTACCCAAATGGGGTAGGTTAATGGTTTCCGCTAAAAAGAGCCACTATTTGCAAATTCTTTTATTAATCCCTAAGTCCCCAGCGGAGTCGCCAGCTGTCGCGCCCGGAAATTTCCCGGTCCCCCTCGCGAATATGTGAATTGTTTGAACGGGGCTGAATAATTTCTTGACTTTTAATGCGACGTTTAATGAAAATTGTTTAACAGCTGGGACTTATTTAAAAACTCAGAGTCGCCACTTGACATGAATTTAGGTGTGTCAAGTCACCCTCTAAGGCCATTTTCAAAGAAAATGTCCTTAGAAAAATAATTTAATTTTAATACGATTCTGTTTATATAAAAAAAATGACTCCTTTAAAAGAAAACTGGTCTTGAAAACAGAGATGGGTTCGGGGATTTACTGTTACAAGTTGGGAAGGTGTTAGGCACCCAACATCGCCCTTTCGGTACTTTATTTTCCCAATTAATTTTAT
This sequence comes from Arctostaphylos glauca, assembly GCA_019985065.2. Classification (NCBI taxonomy): domain Eukaryota; kingdom Viridiplantae; phylum Streptophyta; class Magnoliopsida; order Ericales; family Ericaceae; genus Arctostaphylos; species Arctostaphylos glauca. The sequence goes on along the minus strand of JAHSPW020000015.1, from coordinate 16,332,558 downwards.
TTTATTATCCTTGGCCAAATTTAATAAATATCTAGTGATTGATGTACAATTGGATTTAAAAGTGAAAATAGGTGCGGGGACAGGACCCCGGCTTACGCAATTTAGCTTTTGGTGGCAAAAAAGTTGGAACGGATGTATGTTAAATTTTGACCGAAACATGGTATGCAAACTGGTATCTGCACGTCATGTTTCTATTCCCGTAGTGCCAGGTACCTTAAATCCCTGGCAGGAATTTTCAAGTTTAACAATGACCCGATTCCGTTTTATTAATGGATTATCATGTTATCCTTTTTTTGGTTTTATTTATCTGCAATTCTTCATCCCGACAGCTACACAATCACTGGCGGTCCAAATTGTAGATTTTAATAAATGTCACTTTAATCACGATATTCTGTCGTGAAAAGATAACGTGCATTGCCCGTTAAATTTTCATCCCAAAAACACTAACATGGGCTACCTATGTCACCCGCGTGTTTATGGAATTCCGAGATTATCGGGATTTTTAACCAAGTAATATGGATAGTGTGCCAGCGTGAACTAACAACACTATTCATATAACTTAGCTATGAAGTAACGAATTTTTTCATTTTATTGATTTTATGTGAAATAAAAATAAAAAGAAAATTGCAGTAACTGTTACGGGGAACGGGAAGGGGATAATAAAAAAAGTTACGGGAGATAGGGGAAAGGGAAAAGTTAGAAGTTAGTTCCGACAGGGGCCGACGCAATCGAGCGATATGCCGGAGTATTATTTTTTATTTAAAGTGATTTTTGCTTAAATCAAGAAAAGTAGTTGGCAGAGCCAAACACCGACTTTCGTGATTTAGCGGGCTAAATCCTGACATTCTAGAACTGCGGACTAGAGATGCGGATGCCCAATTAATATTGACATAAAAAAAAGACAGAAAGAATAAATAAAAATGTCCTGACATTCTAGAAGTGTGGACTGAAAATTTCAGGAAAAGGACTAGAAATTTCAGAACCACGGACTAGAGATGCGAACATGGCTTAATAAGCCTAATCTTAATAAAATCAAGAAAAGTAGTTGGCAGAGCCAAACATCGACTTTCGTGATTTAGCGGGCTAAATCCTGACATTCTAGAATGTGCAGACTAGAAATTTCTAGAACTGCGGACTAGAGATGCGGACGCCAGCTCTTAAGCGTAGTATTTACATTAAATAAAAAAAGAAAATAAAAAGAAATAATAAAAAAAAAGAAATTAAATGAACAGAGCAGAAATTAAATAAGAAAAAGACAGATATTGAAATGAAATAAATTGTGGCAATTATACCTCTGTATTGATATTTGAATCAACTGGTTACATGAAAATAAGAAAGATACGCGAACGGCTAAGTAAAACCATAACCCGACATAACACTGGGTTTTAAAGCCCTGTTATCTCGAGCTATGCTAATATAATAGCGCGTCCGGTTCTTTCTAAATCTGAAAACAAATGGGCAGAACCTCCTCTTGTTTTTGGGTCAAAAGTCCTAACTAAAAACCCTAAATCTAATTTATTCCGGGTGTTAAACGTTTCACGACTAGAGAGTCGGAAAATATTTAACAACGGACGATGTTTTTGGCTCTCGGGAAATATGCGTGGGATGTCTGAAAAATAACCGAAATAAAAGGTTCTCTCTGATTTTTCCCTCAGTTTCTTTTTCTCGCTCTCTGGTTTTTCTCTACGGGTTTCCTCCTCTCTGGGTTTTCGTTCTTCTAAAAAAAATTCCGTTTCAGTTTCTCTCTGGGTTCTGCTGTCTCCAAAAATCCATCATCAAAAGTTCCTTGCGCGTTGCTTTTTATAGAAGAATAGTGGCGGTGAGAGAGGGGGAGAGAGAGAGGCGGTTTGAAGGAGAGAGAGGGGAGAGAGCTGAGAGAGAGAGAGCCCCCAGCCGTGAGAGAGAAGAGAGAGAGAGAGCTGCGCCACGTGTCAAAAGGAGAGAGGAGAGAGAAACGGCGCGGAGGAGGGACGAGATTGGGTGCGGCTGAGATGCAGTGACGGAGACACGTGGCATAAGGTAGGAGAGACACGCGGGAGGAGAGAGAAAGAGGCGGTGACTGATGGCCAATGGAAGTTCGCCACGTGTCTGATCCACAATGGCACGCCTGCAGGGAATCAGACCAAAACGCCGTGCACGGCTTTCTAGCCGGACATGTGTCGCAAAGGGATTGGCTGTACCAGTGGCAGCAGGGAGGAGGAGGATCTGGTGCGGGTGAGACGGGAAGTTAATCCACGTGGCGCAGGGACAGAGAGACAGCTGGTAGGAGAGAGAGAAGGGCGGTAGACAAAGCCAACAGGAACTAGCCACGTCATCGATACACACGCACACGAGCACACTGGATAATCTTCGGCCGGCCACGGCATCTGTGCCGGGCACGGCGCCCAAGCCGGGCACGGCGCCCCAGCCGGCGCGTGCTGCCCACGCGCGCGTGCTGCCCACGCGCGCGTGCTGCGCGTGTCTGCTGACGTCAGCTCTCTTCTTTATATAATTACGAAAATGCCACTGCTTTATAAAATGCCTTCGCGCGCTATTTCTTATCTTCGAACGTCCAAACGAACTCGGATTTGACCACGGATACAGCCGATGGACTCGTATCGTCGAGAGGATCATTTTGAGCTGAATATTTGATTTATGGGCACGTCGGCTCGCAATCCTAACTCCCAAATAATCACCGGTACACTGCTATTATTCTTTAAAATGCCGTTTTTTGAGGTACCGAACTCCGATTTGACCGTGGATACAGCCGATGGACTCGTATTTCTGTGCTGATCAATAAAATATGTCTCTCGATGTCTGAACATATCAGCTCATAAATTGTGCCTCCGAGACCCCGTTCTGAGCAATCAAAAATCATCGGCGTTGTCCGATTTCACCCCAATCACTGTCACTGGACTCGTGTCATCGTACTGATCAATAGTATGAGGTTCTCATGACTTGATAAAGTGGTCTTGTGAACAGTACTCTGGAACCCCGGTCTGTGCAAGGGCGAAATAGCCTTTTTGTGCACAAATTCTTTTAAACCCATTCCGATGGCATTTTTCATAATAATTGAGCGGTGAGGCCAAAATCTGGTATCAACAGATGACACAAATGTTCAAAAAGCAGATCGGCAAAATGGTGGAAGCCTACATTGATGATATTGTGTTTAGAAGCACCAAAGTTGGACATCATCTGAGGGACCTGCAGGAAGTATTCAATATCCTCATAGAACATAAGTTAAGGCCGAATGCATCAAAGTGTGCATTTAGTGTCGATTCTGGGAAGCTTCTTGGCCACCTTGTAACACGAAAAGGAATAGAGGCCGACATAGGTCAAATTTGGGCAATCCAGTAGCTCACCCAGTTGACCTCAGTGAAAGAAGTGCAGAAGTTTACCGACATGGCGGCCACCCTTAATTGATTCATCAACTGGTCGTCTGATAAATGTCGACCATTCTTTGAATTCTTGAAGAAGAACGACTGTCGACATCTCTTATGAAATAAGGAGTGGGACGAGGCCCACATTTGGCTCAAAGACTATCTTACCACCGCCCCCTTCCTAACTAAGCCCGCTATCTTTCTTTAGCTGGCTGTATCTCTTCATGCTATGAGTTTGGTGCTAGTCTGATGCACTAAGTCAAGGGACAGTCCCATATATTACGCCAGCAAGACTTTGCTCGGTGATAAAACCAGGTACCTCCCACTCGAAAAACTCACTTTGGCGCTCATAGTAGCATCAAGGAAGCTTGCTCCGTACTTCTAGGGGCACGACATCATAGTTCTTACCGAATACCCGCTAAAGGCCATACTCAGATGGGTCGATCTCTCAGGGAGGATATCTCAACGGGCGATTGAGTTGGGCAAACTTGACCTCAGATGTCAGTCCTGAATGGCTGTCAAAGCTTAGATACTAGCTAACTTTGTGGCCAAATTTACAACTTGACAGGACATTAGTACAACTGGAGAAAAAAGGAAGTGACTGCTATGGGTGGGCTCGACAGCGAAACTTGGACATTGTAAGTGTACGGGGCATCCAACGACAAAGAAGTTGGAGCATGAGTGCTACTCATCTCATCTGAAGGCATCCTTTATGAGCATGCCATTCGGCTCGACTTTCATGCCATGAATAATGAAGCCGAATGTGAAGCTTTACTGGCAAGACTCAAGACGGCTGAAGTGGTCGACGCGAACAAACTTGTTGTCCATAGTGATCAACAGTTAGTAGTAAATCAGATCTTGGGAGAATATGAAGCCAGGGACAGACGAATGGGAAAGTATATGAGCAAAGCCAATGCATTGATTCAAAAATTATGGAAGGTCCAAGTCAGATAGGTTGCCAGGGAGGAAAATTCACATGCTAATGCGTTGGCTGGTGTAGCTTCAGCTGTGGAAGTCAACAGCCACTGAACAATCTCAATCGACATACTTTCCCAACCCAATATTGAACCCTTGAATCCATTAAGATGCTGATGCAGACCAAGAAGCTAGTGCGTGGTTGGATCGGTTGCGGCCAAGGAAGACTAAAAAGGCTGTCTGCGTGTTTTAATTTGTTCTAATTATTTCCTAAAGCTATTTCCTAAAGCCCATTGGATTAGGGTTAGTGTTTTTAATTTGTTTTAATTATTTCCTAAAGCCCATTGGATTATTGTTTTAATTATTTCCTAAAGCCCATTGGATTAGGGTTAGGGTTATGTCTGATGCCCTAAACTATTTAAAGGCTTTGAGGCCTCTTTATTCAGTCAGTTTTGGATTTAATAAAAAAACCTAGAGAGAGAAGTGTCTCTTCTTCTCCAATTGCCTGGTATTCTTGGTGAATCAACGGGCTATTGATGCCTTTGTCCCTGGTATTCTACTGAATCAACAGGTTCGAAGAAGAAGCTTCCTTCCGGTATTCGTGCATGTCTCAACGGATTGAGGTTTGTTATCGGTTCTTGTTCTTGATTATCTGTTTCTTTGGTTATTTTCGCGTAACCCGCTGCATCAGTTGGTATCAGAGCCTTGGCTCACGTTCCTATTCGCGATGCCGCCAAGGAGAGAAAGACGTGTGGATGAGATACATGAGAATGATCATATGGTGCGGATGCATCAAGCGATGGAAAATCTGCAGATTCAGAATCAGCAGATGTGTCAACAGATGTTGACACAGATGGCGGAGATGCAGGCCCAGAATCAGCAGTTTCAACAACAGATTCTGCGAAACCAGCGGACGCCACGCACTGCAAGTTCACGGTCTGGTTCGCAGGCAGCCTCGAGTTCTGGTGACGAACGCGAGGAGGAACAGCCCCGAGCCCGTCATAGGAGAGAGGGTCGGACGGACGAAACTTATTCTAACAGATGGGAAGCCGGATTGAGGATTGAAATCCCCGAGTTCCATGGGGGTTTGCAGGCTGAAGAGTTGATTGATTGGCTTATTGTGGTGGAAGAGGTTCTTGAATTTAAAGGCGTACCGGAGAACAAACGGGTGTCGTTGGTCGCAACCCGATTCCGGGAGCGAGCCGCGGCATGGTGGCATCAACTAAAAAAGAAAAGGGCCCAGCAGGGAAAGGGTAAGATTGAAACGTGGGGCAAACTGAGGAAGAAATTGCGTGCAGCTTTTTTACCCCACAATCATGAGCGGATTATGTATCAGAAACTTCAGAACTTGCGTCAGGGTAATCGGTCTGTAGATGAATATACTACAGAATTCTATCAGTTGTTGGCGCGCAATGACCTCGGGGAGACAGAGGATCAGACTGTATCAAGGTATGTTGGTGGTTTACAAATTCAGTATCAAGATTCTTTGAATTTGTTAGACTTATATTCTGTGTCAGAGGCCCATCAAAAAGCCCTGCAGTTTGAGAAACAAGCGAAACGGCGTACAGGGGGTTCAAATTGGGCTGGTGGTAACAACCGCAGCAGTGTGACTCCTCAAGGGATTAGTAAAGGGGTGGTTCAGGGTGGTGCAACTGGGAGTACTTCTGGAAAAACTCCAGTAGTACAAACCGTTAAAACTTTCACAAATAGCAATATTCGTTGTTTCAAATGTGGGGAGACAGGACATCGTTTTGCAGAATGCGGCAAGGCCGCAGTTAAAAAGAATTTATTTATTAATGATGATGGCACCGTGGGTGCTGAACTTGAAGATGATTCAGAGGAGGTTTTGGTTAAGGATGTGATCGAGGAGGAGGACCATGTCATGGGGGATGATGGACCTTTGCTGGTTGCACGTCGGGTTTTCCTAATCCCTCGTGGAGCTGACGAAGATTGGGTGAGGAGTAATATCTTTCAGTCTACGTGCACTGTTGGGGGAAAAGTCTGCAAATTTGTGTTTGACTCGGGTAGTTGCGAGAATGTAGTTGCAGAGTAGGCAGTTCAAAAGTTGAAGCTCAGCACGGAGAAACACCCTAACCCTTACAAGCTATCATGGTTGCAGAAAGGCAGTGAGATAACTGTTTCTCAACGTTGTTTAATTACACTGTCTATCGGTTCCAATTATAAAGATGATATTTGGTGTGATGTGGTTCGCATGGATGCTTGTCATATCTTATTGGGAAGACCGTGGCAGTATGATAGGTCTGTTCAGCACGATGGCCGTAAGAATACTTACAGCTTTGTTTTTAATAGCAAGAAAATCGTACTGTATTCAGCTAAGGACGAGACTCAGAAGCCGGTAGTGGAAAAAAACCCTAATCTGCTATCTATGCATCGGTTTATTGGGGAGGCAGCAGAAACCGGGGTTGTGTATATGTTGGTGGGCAAAGAGCGAACTCAGAGTAGTGGGAAGCTTCCAGGTGATGTGCAGAAGTTAGTTGAAGAGTTTAGCGATGTCTTTCCAGAACAGCTACCATCCGGATTACCACCGCTAAGAGACATTCAGCATTAGATAGACCTTATCCCAGGAGCGTCCTTACCAAATAGGCCTCATTATCGGATGAGTCCACAGGAGCATGAGGAATTGCGGCGCCAAGTGGAGGAGTTGTTGGCTAGGGGACACATTCGAGAGAGCCTCAGTCCGTGTGCTGTACCCGCACTACTAACCCCTAAGAAAGATGGGTCGTGGCGTATGTGTGTGGACAGCAGAGCCATCAATAAGATCACTATCCGATACAGATTTCCTATTCCCAGGCTAGATGATTTATTGGACCAACTCAGTGGAGCAGTTATTTTCAGCAAGTTGGATTTGAAGAGTGGCTATCACCAGATTCGAATCCGAGAGGGGGATGAGTGGAAGACAGCTTTCAAGATCCGTGAAGGCTTATATGAATGGTTGGTGATGCCGTTTGGGTTGTCTAATGCACCGAGTACGTTCATGCGAGTGATGAACCAATTATTCAGGCCTTTTATTGGGAGGTTTGTGGTTGTCTATTTTGATGATATCTTGATTTATAGTCATGATCATGAATCACACTTGCAGCATATTAGACAGGTTTTATCGTTGTTGCAAAAGGAGAAGTTCTATGCAGCTGTGGCTAAGTGTGAGTTTATGACCGAGAGTGTCTTATTCCTCGGTTATGTGGTATCTCGGGATGGAATTTCAGTTGATGAGGCGAAGGTTGATGCGGTGCGTCAGTGGCCTATTCCTAGGAATATTCATGAAGTGCGCAGCTTTCATGGGTTAGCATCATTTTATAGGCGGTTCATTCCCAATTTCAGCAGCATTATGGCCCCGATTACAGATTGCATGAAAGAGGGGCAGTTCCTATGGTCGCAAGCAGCAACTGATGCTTTTCGGTTAATCAAGGAGAAGTTGACCACTGCTCCAGTGCTTGCATTACCAGATTTCTCTCAGCCGTTTGAGTTGCATTGTGATGCCTCGAAGGTGGGTATTGGTGCAGTACTTAGCCAAAGGGGGCGTCCTATTGCTTACTTCAGCGAAAAACTGAATGGTTCCAAGGCCAACTACAATACTTATGATGTGGAGTTCTATGCGATTGTTCAAGCCCTACGACACTGGTATTCTTATCTTTCTCAGAGTGAATTTATCTTATTTTCTGACCATGATGCTTTGAAGTACATTAATAGTCAGGATAAGTTATCAGCCCGACACGCTAAGTGGGCTGCATTTTTGCAACAATTTACTTTCGCTCTTAAACATCAGTCCGGAGTTACTAACAGAGTGGCGGATGCCTTGAGCCGGCGTGCTCTAGCTCTGACTACTATGCGAACCCAAGTGTTGGGTTTTGATTCTTTTCGGGAGCTCTTGGCCACAGATCCTTATTTTGGTCCTATTCTCATTGAGGTTTCTTCAGGGCAGCACTCGGGTTTTACTCTGCAGGACGGTTTTCTGTTTAAGGGCACTAGATTGTGTGTTCCGGATTCTAGTTTGCGCCTTAAGATTATTAAGGAGCTACACGAAGAAGGTCATGTGGGACGTGATAAGACATTTCGGTTGGTATCAGATTCTTATTTTTGGCCTACGTTGCGTAAAGAGGTAACCAAGTTGGTGGAGGGTTGTCACATTTGCCAAGTATCGAAAGGCACGGCATCTAATGCGGGCTTATACATGCCGCTTCCTATTCCATCGCAGCCATGGAGTGCTGTTAGTATGGACTTTGTGCTCGGACTTCCTCGCACACAGCGGTCCGTTGACTCTATATTTGTGGTGGTGGATCGGTTCACGAAGATGGCTCATTTTATTGCTTGCAAAAAGACCTCAGATGCTGTGTACATTGCGCAGTTATATTTTCGCGAGGTTTATCGTCTTCATGGGCTGCCTCTATCTATTGTCTCTGATCGCGATTCTAAATTCCTGAGCTATTTTTGGAGGACTCTGTGGAAGCTCGCTAATACGAAGCTTGATTTCAGCACTGCTTATCACCCACAAACGGATGGTCAGACAGAAGTGGTCAACCGATCGCTTGGAAATATGTTGCGTTGTCTTGTTGGTGATTATATTATGTCATGGGATCAGCAGCTTTACAAAGCCGAGTTTGCTTACAATCGGTCGGTAAACCGCAGCTCAGATTTTAGCCCCTTCTATGCCAATTATGGATTTCAGCCACGGGCTCCGATTGATTTGGCTCCTGTTCCGACTTTGAAGCATATCCCTAAGAAGGCGGAAGACTTTGTGCTCAATTTGCAAAATGTCCATCAACAGGTCCAGCAGAATTTGACCAAGGCCGCTGCAAAGTATAAGCTTGCAGCAGATTCTAAGCGCCGCCTTGTGGAGTTTGAGGTGGGTGATTTCGTTTATGCAGTATTAGCCAAGGATCGCTTTCCCGAGGGCGAATACAACAAGCTTAAGGCGAGGAAAATTGGCCCATTAGTGGTCATTGAGAAGATTAACCCGAATGCTTACCGCCTAAAGCTGCCTAGTCATGTTCGGACGACGGATGTGTTCAATGTCAAGCACCTCGTGCCGTTTAATGGTGACAGTGATGAAGAGTTAGCGAATTCGGGGTCGAATTCTCTTCAACCCGGGGAGGATGATGCAGACCAAGAAGCTAGTGCGTGGTTGGATCGGTTGCGGCCAAGGAAGACTAAAAAGGCTGTCTGCGTGTTTTAATTTGTTCTAATTATTTCCTAAAGCTATTTCCTAAAGCCCATTGGATTAGGGTTAGTGTTTTTAATTTGTTTTAATTATTTCCTAAAGCCCATTGGATTATTGTTTTAATTATTTCCTAAAGCCCATTGGATTAGGGTTAGGGTTATGTCTGATGCCCTAAACTATTTAAAGGCTTTGAGGCCTCTTTATTCAGTCAGTTTTGGATTTAATAAAAAAACCTAGAGAGAGAATTGTCTCTTCTTCTCCAATTGCCTGGTATTCTTGGTGAATCAACGGGCTATTGATGCCTTTGTCCCTGGTATTCTACTGAATCAACAGGTTCGAAGAAGAAGCTTCCTTCCGGTATTCGTGCGTGTCTCAACGGATTGAGGTTTGTTATCGGTTCTTGTTCTTGATTATCTGTTTCTTTGGTTATTTTCGCGTAACCCGCTGCATCAGATGCTGATGAACAAGCATGGTCCAAGTTGGATGGACCCCATCATAGCGTATTTGAAAGACAATAGACTGCCTATCGACAGGGAGGCACACTGCATAGTTCACAAGTCAGCCCAATTCCATATCTTGTTGAAGAACAAACTCTACCAGTAGTCGTTTATCGGGCCGTACTTGTACTGTGTTCACCCGGCGATGACCGAGAAAGTATTGTACGAGATTCATGCCAAACGTTCTGGCTACCATTCAGGGGGACGGTCCTTAGCTCAATGAGCAATCACACAGGGCTATTGGTGGCTAAAAATGATGGAAGATGCACAAAGGTTTGTGCAAAATGCCACAAGTGCCAGTGCTTTTCTCCACTCATTCAGCCATTTGCGCAATGGGGCTCACACCATTGACGAGTTTATGGCCATTTGTGGAATGGGGATTAGATATAGTGGGAAAACTGCCTATAGGCCCAAGAGGATTCAAATTTCTCATTACAACCACCGACTACTTTAACAAATGGGTGGAGGCCGAACCACTGGTCACCATCGAAGAAAAGAATGTCAAACATTTCGCTTGAAAGAATATCGTCTCCAAGTTTGGCATCCCCTATGCTTTAATTTTAGGCAACAGGGCGCAGTTTGTGGGCGACTTCTACGCCGAACATCGGATCAAGTTCTACAATTCCACACACCATGCTACCCACAGAGTAATGGACAAGCCGAAGCCTTCAATACGATGATTGTCTCCGAAATCAAGAAAAGGTTGTTGTTGGCAAAACACAGGTGGGCCAAAGAGCTACCAAGCGTGCCTTGGGCGTACCAAACTCCGCCACGGCGATCCACAGGCCAAACGTCGTTTGCCCTTGCATTCGGCATGGAGGCCATCATTCCACTTGAAGTAGGACTGCTGACCATACGAACCGAATATTTCAATGAGGACTAGAATAGCCAAGAAATCGCCAAGGATTTGGACTTGGCCAAAGAGAGACATGACTGAGCCCGCATCCGCCTAGCCACCTATTAGCAAGAAGTGGCCAAAGGGTATAATTGGGGGGTCTGGCAACGGACGTTTCAGCCGGATGATTTATTGCTAAGGAAGGTAGTGGCCAAAACCAAAAAAATAGTCTGATGGCAAACTTGGCCGAACTGGGAGGGGCCTTACAAAATTACAGAGCAGATGGGCATAGGGACCTAACGTTTGAAAGACATGATCGGGAAAGCCGTGCCAACCCTTGGAATGCAGTCAAAATTCAAAAATATTACTAGTAAATGTCAAGTTCTTTTAAATACAATATATATTTTGTAGCGAGTTACGACATTAATAAAACTATATATTTTTCATTGCTTATAAACATGCCAAAATCACAACACTAAAGGTTAGTGATGAGCGCGTGTTATTGTGTATTTTACGGCTCAACACGTCTATTTTAACTTGCGTGCACGTATTATTCCATGTTTACACTCGATAATTGTACAAAAAGGTATCTCATGTCCTGTGCAGGTCAAACAGAGAAAAGAGGACCCTGAAGTGCCTAAATCAACTCTTCAAAAGTCAAACGAGGTCCAAATGGTCGAAACCGAACTTGGTTGGGAGAAGCAATGTCCAGAGACTCAGTGACACCGGTGCTCCATTACCTTGACACCGGTGTCTCCCTTTTATTCCACTGAAGAAACCAAAATACAGAGACAAAATGACACCGGTGCTCCATTCCTTTGACACCGGTGTCTCCCCCTTATCCCAAGTGAAGGCCAAGATGCAGAGACCAAGTGACACCGGTGCCTCTGAGTTCTATGCACCAGTGTCTCTTCTGATAAGCAATGAAAGAAGGAGAATACAGAGTGTCCAAGACACCGGTGCCTTCAAATCCTTACCCGGTGTCTCTGCCAATTGCACAGAAGATCGAGATACAGAGCCATAGTGACACCGGTGCCTCAATTCCTTTACACTGGTGCCAACCCTTCACCCAATGCCAAATACAGAGCACCAGAGGCACCGGTGCCTCATTACCTTGACACCAGTGTATCAAGTTCGACAAAAGTAAACTTTTGCCTTGGGATGGCTGACTTTTGGGGGGCCACCTTGCCTTGATTTGTGTGCCAAATCAGGGGACAAAAAGGATTTTAGCCTGGGGAAAGGAATAAGAAGCTTCCATTTATGCCATTTTGAAGGGTAGAATTGAAATAGCACCTAGGTTTTTGTAGGATATTTTATTAGATTGTTTTCTTTGGCTAAGGGCTCTCTCATAACATAACATTACATAGAATATACTAGAATATATCAGTTTTGAGAGCTCATTGCCTCCCTTTTTGCCTTAGAGTATTTGTTCTTCATGTTTTCTCTTCAATTTTTTGAAGTAAGTTTGTTAATCTTTAGTGTTTTGTGCTTAAAGATCCTTGTATTCTCTTGGAATCATTTAAGTTTTGGGTAAGTTTCACTCATATAGTTCCATTAGTATTGTATTTCTTACCTTAAAATCTAATTCTCTTAGAGTTTTCTAGTATAGTTTTGATTAGATCCTTCTTAGTGTCCTTAGATAAGTTTGTTTTATCATGTTTTCTCTTACTTATTTCATGTTCATGGTAAATATGAGTAGCTAAATTAGTGAGGGTTAAGTCTAAAATATGAAGTTTATTTCAAAACCATGTTGGTCTATATCTTCTCCATATGTATTAATGCCATTGATGGATCTTTTTAAGTTCTTCTTATTGAAACAAAAATGAAGAGTTAAGTTCTTGCTTAGTTATAGCCATCCTTAGAGTTGGTATATCTAATACTTGAATCGATGTCCTTCATCTTTTAATCCTATTTTCTTGAACTTGAAAGAATCCATCAAACCATTTTGTGAATTAAAATCCTGATTTTCATCGAAGTATTTTCTGATCTAAAACCCGAGACCGGGGGCTAGATTGGGTTATAAGGAGAAGAGATAGACCGACGGAAGAATTGAATAGACCAAACTTTAGGACTTAACTCCACTCCTTAATCTAGTCTTTCCCCTCTTTTAGTAGTATAATTGTTAACCAAATCACCAAACAAATTTGAGGTTGACGTCCGAAACGTCGAAAAAACCAATTTGCGAAATCTTTGAATCCAACGTTCTTTTCCCTGTGGATCGATACTCCGGACTATCCATTATACTCGTTTTAATATATTTTGAGGGAAGTCCTGTTTTATGAAATTAAACCATTGACCCGAGGCCGGCACTCTAACGACGCACACTTTTGCCGGTTCCGTCATGTTATTGGCGCCGTTGTCGGGGATCTTGAATAGTTGTTTTTAAAGAATCGCAGATTTTGCAAAGTGCAAGTTTCTTTGGCGGAAACCTTTAACCTACCCATATTGGTAAACCTAAGGTGTAACGCAAGCCAAAGGAACGTGCAATTCGCAAGTTTTATTTTCTTTTTGCACTCACACGTGATTGTTAGGAGAGTGTCTTCGGTGTATGAGTGTCTACACTCGTGACGCTACACATAGGCTCATCCGCCAAGACAACCCTCCTCTCAACCTAATGGTCGAACAACATGAGGCCAATGACGCACCCATGGGTCGCACCATGCGGGATTACTTGCACCCTACTCACACCACCACCACCTTGTGCATCCGCTTTCCTACCGATACTCCCAAAGGGCAACAATTCCATGTAAAGCCTAACATGCTTGGCATGTTACCTACCTTCGATGGGATGGAATCGGAGAATTGCTATGTGCATATCAAAGAGTTCGAGGAGGTGGTGAACACTTTCACCAACGTGACCGCCCACCTTGAGATGGCACGTTTGAAACTCTTTCCCTTTTCCCTCAAGGATAAGGCCAAGCGATGGTTTCTCTCCCTGAGAGCACATTCGGTGACAAGTTGGGTGGAAATGCAGGTTGAATTCCACAAAAAATGGTTCCCACTTCATCGCACTACCACCTTAAAAAAGAAAATCCAAAATTTTGAGGAAATACCCAACGAATCCTTCTGTTCATGTTGGGAAAGATATAAAGAACGTTTCCTCGCTGTCCCTCATCACGGGTATGAGGATTGGCAGATTGTGGCATTTTTCTATGAAGCCATATCAGTCTGCAATCGCCAATTCATCAACCTCATGACTAGTGGGGAGTTTCTGAACCAAGGAGCCTCCGCGGCTCTAGCTTACCTAGATGAGTTAGTGGAGAACAATCAATCATGGGATTATTCGGATCCCAATGACAGCTCTTGTAAGCCCCCCACTCAACAAGGAACCATGGGCAAATACGTGCCTAGGGAGGAGGATGACATTAGTAAACGCCTCGACCACCTCTCTAGGAAACTAGAGAAATTTGAAATTAATCGAGTGAATGAGGTCTCTTCCATTTCTAAGCCCGGGGAGGCTTGTGCCATTTGTGACACCATGGACCACACTACCAACATCTGTCCAACCATACCTGCTTTCAAAGAGGTACTTCATGGTCCGGACCAAGCAGAGGTCCATGCCCTTCACCAAGGGCAAAAGCCTACCAACGTGCCCTTCAACAACAACTACCATCCGGGATTGAGAAATCATCCCAATTTCAGTTGGAGGAACAATGAGACGGGTGGCCAAACCCAAGGACCCCCGGGATTCCAAGGACAATATCCGGCCCATTAAAATGCACAAGGGCCGGTACCACCGCGGTATCCACCAAATGCCTACAATCCTCCGGGTCCCTCCACGGGTCCCAACCCTTACCAACCGCCTAACCGGCGAAGTTTGGAGGATACCTTGCAAATGTTCATTTAAGGGCAAGCAAATGTCAATGAACAGAACAAGCAAGCCATTAGGGACATCCGCTCCCAACTCACCAAGTTGACCACCACATTGGGGACTATGCAACATGAAAAAGGAAAGTTTCCAGCCCAACCACAAGCAAAGCCCCATGGTCAACATTTTGTACAAGGAAATTCTCCTTCCGGTTCAAATGTGGAACAAGCTAAGGCCATCACCACATTGAGGAGTGGGAAAGAGGTCGATAAGACCATTCTCCCAAAAACAATCCCCACTCCTCCTCCGGTACCTATTCCACAACCCCAAAATGATGAATCGGTGAGTGTTTTGCCTCAATCTCCCCCCATTTTCGCATCCACATCTGTTCCTATGGGAGAACCCATGGTCTCAACTTGCCCAATGCCGGCCCCATTTCCACAAAGATTGAGGCCTCTACCCAAGTTGACGAACTCGAACGAGATATTTGAGCTTTTCAAGCAAGTTAAAATCAATATCCCGTTACTTGATGCAATCAAGCAAATACCTTCTTATGCCAAATTTTTGAAAGACTTGTGCACAATCAAGCGCAAGCACAACATGCAAAAGAAGGTGTTCTTGACTCAACAAGTGAGTTCGATCATCCAAACCCCCATTGCACCCAAGTATAAGGACCCCGGTTGTCCTACAATTTCTGTGAGGGTTGGGGGGAAGATAGTGGAGAAAGCCCTGCTTGACTTGGGGGCTAGTGTAAATTTGTTGCCATACTCGGTGTATGAGCAACTTGGGTTGGGGGACATGAAACCAACCTCGGTGACCCTTCAATTAGCCGACCGTAGTGTCCGGGTACCGAGAGGTTTGGTGGAGGATGTGCTTGTCCAAGTGGACAACTTTGTGTACCCGGTGGACTTTATAGTCCTTGATACTTGTCCCACGTCGAATCTTCAAACGCAGACGCCCATCATCCTTGGAAGGCCTTTCTTGGCCACGTCCAACGCGGTGATCCATTGTCGAAATGGGCTACTAAAAATGACGTTTGGAAACATGACCCTTGAGCTCAACATATTTAACATTGGGAGCCAAATGGAGGATGATGATGACATCCGTGATGTGAGCATTATTGACACACTTGTCCAAGAGCACGTTGATTGTCATCTCTTTTCCGACCCCCTAGAGGCTATGCTTACTGTAGAAGAGACCGAGTTTTTAGATTCTTCCGAGGTTGAGTACATTTACTCCCTCCTAAATGAAGAAGAGGTGATGGGTACTGAAAAGTGGGTGCCCACCTTTGAAAAGCTACCACCGCCGACAGCCCGGGCTCTACCATCCACTGTTAAACCACCAAAGCCCGAGCTCAAAAATTTGCCATCTACCTTGAAGTATGCTTTCTTGGGAAATTCTAAAACTTTCCCTGTTGTGATCTCATCCAGTTTGGAAAATCACCAAGAAGCTGCTTTACTAAAAATTCTGAGGTCCCACAAATCTGTTTTAGGGTGGACCATTGCTGATATTCACAGAATCAGCCCGCTACTGTGTACTCACCGCATCTATCTCGAGGATGATGTTAAGCCATCTCGCCAACCTCGACGTCGTTTGAACCCGATCATGCGAGATGTGGTAAGAGATGAAGTTCTAAAGTTACTGGATGTGGGTATCATATACCCGATTGCCGACAGTAAATGGGTCAGCCCCATCCAGGTTGTTCCGAAAAAGTCTGGCGGCACTGTTGTGCCCAATGAGAGTGGGGAGTTGATCCCCACTCGAGTGGTCATTGGTTGGCGCGTCTGCATTGACTATCGAAAACTCAACGCTTGCACCCGGAAAGACCACTTCCCTCTTCCCTTCATTGATCAAATATTAGAGAGGGTGGCTGGCCATGCCTTCTACTGTTTCCTTGATGGGTATTCAGGCTATAATCAGGTAGAGGTCTCTCTGGAAGACCAAGAAAAGACAACTTTCACATGTCCATTCGGCACCTTTGCATATTGTCGCATGCCCTTCGGGCTTTGCAATGCCCCTGGCACCTTTTCTCGGTGTATGACGGGCATCTTTAGCGACATGATTGAGAAAATTGTGGAGGTGTTTATGGACGATTTTTCTGTGTTTGGGGACTCCTTTGAGTCTTGTTTGGAGAATCTTGAGAGGGTTCTCGTACGATGTGAGGAGAAAAATCTGGTTCTAAATTGGGAGAAGTGCCATTTCATGGTCACTCACAGTATTGTCCTCGGTCATATCATTTCTTCGAAGGGGATTGAGGTGGATCAATCAAAAATAGAGCTCATCTCTAAGTTACCTACCCCTAAGTGTGTCAAGGATATCCGTTCTTTCCTTGGACATGCTGGATTCTATCGGCGTTTCATTCAGAATTTCAGCGCCATATCTCATCCGTTGTGTCGTTTACTTACGAAGGACACACCTTTCGAGTGGACGCAAGATTGCGAGGAGGCTTTTTCACAACTAAAAATCAGTCTCACTACTCCTCCAATCGTGCAATCACCCGATTGGAACCTACCCTTTGAGCTCATTTGCGATGCCAGTGACTATGCTATAGGCGCTGTGCTTGGCCAACGGAGAGACAAAGTTCCTTGTGTAATCTCTTATGCGAGCAAGACCTTGAACGACGCTCAAATGAATTACACGACCACCGAGAAAGAGTTGTTGGCGGTGGTCTTTGCTTTAGACAAGTTTCGATCTTATCTCATCGGATCACCTATCATAGTCTACACCGACCATGTGGCTCTCAAATATCTGCTCACTAAGCCCGATGCCAAGGGTCGGCTCATTCGGTGGGTACTTCTGTTGCAAGAGTTTGAATTGACCATCAAAGATAAAAAGGGGGTTGAGAATGTTGTGGCTGACCATTTGTCTCGCCTCGAGTTTGAGGATCATACCTCTAACATACCCATTCCCGACTCCTTTCCCGATGAACAACTCTTGGCCATTTCAAGTTGCCCGTGGTATGCTGATATTGCCAATTACTTGGCCACGGGGCAACTCCCATCACATTGGACTCCTCAAGATAGGAGAAAATTTCTGGCTGAGGTGAGGAGATTCGTCTTCGATGATCCCTATCTCTTTAAATTTTGCCCGGACCAGATTGTCCGGCGGTGTGTGCCCGATGATGAACAGAAGTCAATCTTGACCTTCTGCCACACCGAGTCATGTGGCGGACATTTTTCCTCGAAGAAGACAGCTGCTAAAATTCTACAGTGTGGCTTCTATTGGCCTCACATCTTCAAGGATGCCTTTAAATTCTGCAAGGCTTGCCTGCGCTGTTAAGAGTTGGGTGCTTTATCCTGGCGTAACATGATGCCCCTCCAACCTATCTTAATTATTGAAGTTTTCGATTGTTGGGGCATCGATTTCATGGGTCCTTTTCCCAATTCTTTTGGGAATCTCTACATTCTATTAGCTGTGGATTACGTGTCCAAGTGGGTAGAAGCCATTCCAACCCGAACCAATGACCACTCTGTTGTGGTCCGATTCCTTAAAGAGAATATCTTCTCCAGGTTTGGTATGCCTAAAGCCCTTATCAGTGATCAAGGCACATACTTCTGCAATCGCCCTATGGAAGCCTTAGTCAAGAAATATGGGGTAAACCACAAAGTGTCCACTGCCTACCACCCACAGACCAATGGCCAAGCTGAATTGGCCAACCGTGAAATCAAGCACATCCTTGAGAAAACGGTAAACCCGAATCGCAAAGATTGGTCTCTTAGACTAATTGATGCTTTGTGGGCTTACCGTACTGCCTACAAAACCGTGTTGGGCATGTCTCCCTACCGCTTGGTATATGGCAAAGCTTGCCACTTACCGGTGGAAATGGAGCACAAGGCTTTTTGGGCTATCAAACAGTTGAATTATCGAATGCCCGAAGCCAGTGCCCACCGCAAGCTCCAATTGGATGAGCTTGAAAAAATGCGCCGGGATGCTTATGACAATGCCTACATCTACAAGTGTAAGGTTAAGGCCTTTCACGACAAGAACATTGTCCGTAAGACATTCACTCCCGGCCAAAAGGTCTTATTGTACAACTCGAGGTTGCATATATTTTCGAGAAAATTGCGATCCCGGTGGGGAGGTCCCTACATTGTGAAAACCGTCTCCACTCATGGAGCGGTTGAACTTGAGAACCCTAAGAATGCAACAACTTTTAAGGTGAATGGCCACTGGTTAAAGTCTTACATTGAACAATTTGATCCTGAGAAATCCGTTGAGGAATTGAGAGACCCGGTCTATGACGGGTCCGATGTCGACAATGTGGACCCCAATCCCTTGGGTCCGTGATCTTTATTTGAAGTCTAGGAGACTATAAATCCATGGAGTATGTGATACCTCCAGTGTTTGCCGTGCTCGAACGACATCAGATGGTCTGGTATAGCCACCTTGTCAAGCTACGTATGTAGTACCTTGAGGTTGGGTCTGACGGCAGGCGCGTGGACAATGAGAAATCTGTCTGAACCCTTTCGGCTTTAGTGTCAAGTTCCGTGGAGATTGCTTCAAAGCGGAATGAAGGGGTAAGGAATTTGGGGGGTCCCCCTCCAAAGGGAGTGGTAGCCTATTAGATGATGGCGCTACTTCTCAAGATATTGTTGAACCCCACGCATACTGTCCTTCCAACAATAGGAAAACACAGCCTTCGACAAGGAAGAAAAGTAGTACTCGTGTCCTTCGCGTGAAGAAGTTGGTGGATTTATTGCTTATTTTCTTTTTATTGTCATTTTTGGACTAACCCGCTAATGAAATTTTGTGTTCCATGAAGTTATGTTTGCTCTTAGTAGGTAGTTGGTGGTTCAGTCTTCGCAAGGTGTACACGCTACCACATCAGCCTTGGTAGTTTGGGTCTAAGTACGGGGTGATTGCGGCATTCAAGAGCCCAAAGTCATGGGTGTAGCTATGTGCTACGGTTGTTAGTCCAACAAAGCTCCGGCGATGATCCTATGTGACTAGCTATGGTCCACAAGTTGGAGCCGAAAGAGTACACATTGGAAGCCCTTCCAATGACAAACAGTGCACGTGACGAGAAATCCTCAAATTTGGTCGAGGTATATGGTGGTTGACATTCCACCTCGCGGGTATGATCGTCCCTCTCTTTATGCTTTAAGATGAAAAATTTTGAAAAAAAAAAAAATGAATACAAATTGGCATATCGTTGTATTAGGCAATCTTCTCCTGAAATGCTTGCAAGTAACTTGACATATGTTCCCATAAGCATCACGTTGAACAATGAATTGCTATTTTACTACACGTGCATCGACCATGAACTTTGTTGAACAATTTGGAATCATAAGTTGGGAGCGGAGATCCAATGTTAACCCATTCTATGCCACCGAGTTGAATTCATCTATCTCTTGTTTCTACAACTGCGTGTTTACTCATGTTTTACACTTGTGTGCATCATTGTGGAATCCATGAAACATTTGAGAAATGATAAAAGACCATCTTCCATGATCCGTACCACATATGAGTCTCATTGACCTTGATTTGAAACAATCTTAGGAAACCAGATGAGATAAGGTCGGATGGGGTTTTGTTGTTGGTGTGTGTGTTGTATTGCAATCGGGAGGAAATATCTCAGAAGAAGGAATTGTACAGAGCCCAAAGACATCGGTGCCTCATTTCCATGACACCGGTGCACTCCACTACAGATTAGAATTCAGGAGATACAGAATGGTCTTAACACCGGTGCCTCCAATTTGTTACACCGGTGCCTCGCTTTGTTCCACAAGAAAAACTGAAATGCAGAGAGGTCTTGACACCGGTGCCTCTGAAATGGTTACACCAGTGCTTCTTCTTCAAAACAGGAAAAATTGAGATACAGAGAGCACATTACACCGGTGCTTCAAAAACCATGACACCGGTGTCTCCTCTACCCAAGCACAACCCACTGAGATACAGAGTCTCCATGACACCGGTTTCTCAAAACCATTACACCGATGCCTCGTGAGGAAAGTTTAAAAAAAATATCAGGGTTATAAAACCCCAAACGTTATAACTTTGGAGGGTTACACCGGTTACTATGCGCCTCTTCATCTCCCTCTCTCTCTTTATACACCGGTTCCTCTCTCTCTCTATAAACCACTGCGCCTCTCCATCTCCAACCATCACGCCTCTCCCTCTCCTCCGCACCAACCACCGCGCCTATCTCTCTCTATAAAGCCGACCATCCCTCTCCTTTAACCACCTCATCTCCTCCGCACCAACCACCGCCTGGTTATCTCTCTCTCTCTCCTCCTCTGGTTCGGTTGTAACAGAAGGTTTGGGTTGTGGGGTTCCGAGTTCATCAGTTCTGTGCTCCATCTCTTTGTGTGAATCACTCCGGGTAAGTTTGATCCTCTCTCTCCGTGTTCATAATGGTTAAGCGTAAAAGCCAGGGCATCTCCATTAGAGAGCCCAATCCGAATGATACCCCGCCACAATCCGACTCGGATAATGACGATCTCATATGGAGGGAACTTGAGAACGCGTCCATGGCCATACCAAAGGGTAAGGGGAAAGCCCCTATGTCCTCTACTTCCCGCTCTAAATCAAGAACTAAGCCAACTCCTAGGAAATCCCCTGCTTCTAAGACCCCGAGTGGTTCAAAACGAAAAAATCAAGGGGAAGAGAGTGGGTCTAAGAGCAAGAAACAGAGAATCACAGATGAGGGGGATAAGGGACAGAAAGAGTGGGAAGAAAAGATTGAGAAGAAGAATCTTACTTGCGAAAGGCAAGTCTTAAGGGAGAGTTTGGGTGACTCGAATGCGATTGTCCAAAGATTGGACCAAAGGGGTTTGACCCGGTTCTTTGAAGTTGTCCCGGGATATATTTGAGGAATGGTTGAAGGGTTCTATCGGTCAGTGAGATTAGAAATTTTGAACACCTCTGAACCAAGAATGGTGGCGGAGGTGAGAGGAGTCAACGTATGGATCACAGCCGAGAGGATATCCGAATACTTGCAATGCCCCATACCCGATCCAGAGACCGTTATCATTCCCAAATATGCTTTTGATCCGGCATCCTTTGATGGGAAGATGTTTGCAAAGAGGGTAATGACAAATCCAAAGGGGTATAAAGGGAAATTCTCACCCGGGGGATTAAAGGAGGATTACCGTCTCCTCAACAAAATCATGAAGCACAATGTGTACCCTTTGGCAAGTGACAAAAGGGTACCCCCTCGAACCATAGCCTTCATGCATGCTTTCATGTTGGGCAAAGTGATAGACTTCAGCCGAACCATCTTCCAAGAGATGGTATACTTCAGAGAAAGGGCAAGTGCGACAACAAACTTAATCTTCCCGGCCATGGTTACTCATTTCTGTTTGCAACATAAGGTGCCGAAAAGGGCGGGTGAAAAGATAACTGAGGGAGTGCCCGGGCCAATCACTGAAACCTCCAAAGCCAAAAGCCATGCACTATCCAACAAACACTCCAAGCCTGACTTCCACTCCGGTGTGAAAGCACCTAAATCCAAAAACCCTCGAGAAAGACAAGAACAGTGGAATGAGATCATTGTCCAACGCCAAGCCTTAATCTTGAACGAGCTTAAAAAGGTGCATAAAAGGCAGGACAAAGCGGATAGGAAGATCCGAAAGTGTTTGAGCATTGCCCGGTTCACGGCAAAGTATATGGGCGAGTTGGCAGGCAAGAAATTTGTGGAGAGCTCTGATGAGGAGAGTGAAGAAAGCAAAGATGATGAGAATGAGGAGGAGGACGATGAATTAAATGAAAGTGAGACGGACAGTGCAAGGGATGACAGTAAAAGTAGAGATGAAAGTGAAAAGGGGGGAGAAAGGGAGAGTTTCGTTGGAAATCTCCCGGAGCGTCGCACCAAGGCTTCTCATGACGCTCTAGAGCTGAAAAACAGAGAAAGGGGATAGGGGAAGAAGAAAGTGATGACACCGGTGCTATCCGAAACTGAAGATGTTGGGGATGATACACCCACTGGGCCTTCTGTGAGACATGCCACTGATCCACCCTCCACCCATGCTTTTGAATCTCCTGTCGGTATTGATGTGATCTACTTGAGTGATTCAGCAGAGGGTGGGTCTTTTGAAGCTGATGCAGGGTTAAATAAGGCACTGGTTGTGTATGTGCCCCCACCACCGGAGCAGTGATTGCTTACGACACACACCCGACTTGGCTTTGGGAGAGATAGCTGAGGTTCATATGTCATATGTGGAGTCGGTGGTTTTCTACTTGTCATTTTCCTGTTTGTTTTTGCGTTATCACATATATAGCATTGAGTAGTGGGTAGTGCCGGCAAAAATTTGGGGTAGTTATGACCTGAGCCATTCATTGTATGCCGGCACTGTTTTGTACACATCTCTTTGAAAACCGAATCAATATAAGCTATAAAGTCCTTTTTGATCTTAAGCGTGTTTTGGATTCCCAATTATATGCATTGTAGTGTAGAATGTATGGTAACCGTTTCTTCTCTTATTCCTTGTGAATCGTGTGCGTACATACTTCTCGTGTTTGCCTATTGAATTCTGTGGAATGCTTAGCCTCTTGTTCGCTTTTGCATCATTGTGCGCACTAAAGGGAGGTGACTATTGCCATAATCTGGAGAGAAACCCTTTTTGAGAGTGAGAGAGATCGGAAACCATACACTTTGCACACATCTAATGATCGGAATTGTTCAACTTGGGTTCATAACACTATGCAAGAGTTGGAGGTGGTAGCCGTTGATCCTAATCGCTTGGGAAACTACAAAAAGCATATAATCGTTCACTTGCATCATTGGGGAGACATGATTGCCTGATTAGTTACTAGGGACTAGTAACCTTCAAGTTGGGGGGTGTGATGAGCGCGTGTTATTGTGTATTTTACGGCTCAACACGTCTATTTTAACTTGCGTGCACGTATTATTCCATGTTTACACTCGATAATTGCACGAAAAGGTATCTCATGTCCCGTGCAGGTCAAACAGAGAAAAGAGGACCCTGAAGTGCCTAAATCAACTCTTCAAAAGTCAAACGAGGTCCGAATGGTTGAAGCCGAACTTGGTTGGGAGAAGCAATGTCCAGAGACTCAGTGACACCGGTGCTCCATTACCTTGACACCGGTGTCTCCCTTTTTTTCCACTGAAGAAGCCAAAATACAGAGACAAAATGACACCGGTGCTCCATTCCTTTGACACCGGTGTCGCCCCCTTATTCCAAGTGAAGGCCAAGATGCAGAGACCAAGTGACGCCGGTGCCTCTGAGTTCTATGCACCAGTGTCTCTTTTGATAAGCAATGAAAGAAGGAGAATACAGAGTATCCAAGACACCGGTGCCTTCAAATCCTTACAACGGTGTCTTTGCCAATTGCACAGAAGATCGAGATACAGAGCCATAGTGACACCGGTGCCTCAATTCCTTTACACCGGTGCCACCCCTTTCAGCCAATGCCAAATACAGAGCACCAGAGGCACCGGTGCCTCATTACCTTGACACCGGTGTATCAAGTTCGACAAAAGCAAACTTTTGCCTTGGGATGGTTGACTTTTGGGGGACCACCTTGCCTTGATTTGTGTGCCAAATCAGGGGACAAAAAGGATTTTAGCCTGGGGAAAGGAATAAGAAGCTTCCATTTATGCCATTTTGAAGGGTAGAATTGTAATAGCACCTAGGTTTTTGTAGGATATTTTATTAGGTTGTTTTCTTTGGCTAAGGGCTCTCTCATAACATAACATTGCATAGAATATACCAGAATATATCAGTTTTGAGAGCTCCTTGCCTCCCTTTTTGCCTTAGAGTATTTGTTCTTCATGTTTTCTCTTCAAGTTTTGAAGTAAGTTTGTTAATCTTTAGTGTTTTATGCTTGAAGATCCTTGTATTCTCTTGGAATCATTTAAGTTTTGGGTAAGTTTCACTCATATAGTTCCATTTGTATTGTATTTTTTACCTTAAAATATAATTCTCTTAGAGTTTTCTAGTATAGTTTTGATTAGATCCTTCTTAGTGTCCTTAGATAAGTTTGTTTTATCATGTTTTCTCTTACTTATTTCATGTTCATGGTAAATATGAGTAGCTAAATTAGTGATGGTTAAGTCTAAAATGTGAAGTTTATTTCAAAACCATGTTGGTCTATATCTTCTCCATATTTATTAATGTCATTGATGGATCTTTCTAAGTTCTTCTTATTGAAACAAAAATGAAGAGTTAAGTTCTTGCTTAGTTATAGCCATCCTTAGAGTTGGTATATCTAATACTTGAATCGATGTCCTTCATCTTTTAATCCTATTTTCTTGAACTTGAAAGAATCCATTAAACCATTTTGTGAATTAAAATCCTGATTTTCATCGAAGTATATTCTGATCTAAAACCCGAGACCGGGGGCTAGATTGAGTTATAAGGAGAAGAGATAGACCGACGGAAGAATTGAATAGACCAAACTTTAGGACTTAACCCCACTCCTTAATCTAGTCTGTCCCCTCTTTTAGTAGTATAATTGTTAACCAAATCACCAAACAAATTTGAGGTTGACGTCCGAAACGTCGAAAAAACCAATTTGCGAAATCTTTGAATCCAACATTCTTTTCCCTGTGGATCGATACTCTGGACTATCCATTATACTCGTTTTAATATATTTTGAGGGAAGGCCTGTTTTATGAAATTAAACCATTGACCCGAGGCCGGCACCCTAACGACGCACACTTTTGTCGGTTCGGTCAGTTAGGGTCCTCGGTCGAAAGAGCCCTAGATCGACCTCGGATGCCTAAGGAGCTCACGAAAGGCTAGGGTCCACTGAGAGCCTTGATGCTTATAGGAGGGTAGCCAAGATGCTCGAACCACTAATAGTTTACAGTGATGCCCTCATCTCAAAACCATTATTGGGGGTGAAAAGGGGCAAGTGGCTTATCGACCATCACAGCTAAAAGGCATATTGGCCAAAATACAACAACTAGAAGGCATATTGGCCGAAATAAATGAAAATACTAAGATAGAACAAGCACGTCGGCTGAATGGCATACCAACCATAGCAAACTAAAAAAGGCACACTGACCACAAGAGGCATATCGGCGAAATAAGAAAGACTGGACAAAAGTTCAGAGTCAAAGCAAAAATTGACCAAACGCCAGTATGGGAGGACAAAAGTTACAAAAAAACCCGGCCAAACGCAACTATTCAGCGTCGATTAAGCAAAAAGAAATTATAAATTATTGTGGGACATCCTCAGCGAAAGCCACCTCCCCTTGAACGGTAGCAAACACTGTCTCCACATCCTAAGCAACAAGGAGGTTGCCTTCAGTGGCAAGAGTAGCGGCTAGAGCTGAACTTGGGAAAGGAGGAAGGTCCTATAGCAGTGGCAAGCCGGCAGGCACATCGGCAGTCTTCAAAGCATCAACCCAGCCATCTAATAAATGATGTCTTGAGACTTGATGAGCTCGTTCTTGCACTGACACTCAACCTCATCAAATCCAACATTATAGGTAGCATGTGCTACTTCTTTGTGATTCTTTTGCAGCCTCTCAGCCTCCTTCAGCAGATCGTCATTGGCACTCAAAACGACATCCATATTTGAGGTCAGTTGAGCCACCTCATCTTCCAACTGGGCGATCTCTAGCTCCCATTGTTGTCGGAGCTCTTTCTCAGTGGCTAGCCGTTGGATGGACCAACAAGTGATCTTCATCATCTCCGAAAGATGTAGTCGATGGCTGAGAGTGCTTGGACGGTCTGACAGAAGAAGATGGATGACATTAGAAGCAACAAAAATGCATTGAATGGCCAATAAAAACGCAAGGTGGATAAAAACTTAACGAGAGGGCATCCCTCAAAGCCATTTAGGCCTTCATGGTCATTGGTATCGGCTTAGCATCTTTCGGCAACAAAATCAATCGAGTCGGGACACAAGCAACCCTGCCCTCATCATAGAGTTGGAGTTTGTGACCACTATCTTGATAACCCTAAGGTCAGGCCTCCAAGACGTTGCTTCAATAGGACCCAATTGTTCTTCGCCCGAGGCAGCAAACTGAACGGGGGTGAACGTTCGACCTCCTCTGTGGACTCCTCTCGGAGTCTTTTGTGGCTAGTAGGAGAAGAAGCGGTCAGCATCACTGAACGAGACCGAACAACAGTCGCCAGAGGAGATAGAGTCACAAACGTCGAGGGAGCAGTGATGCGAGAAGAGATTGACCTAGTTGTTCGGCGCGGAAGGTTCTCCTTGCTTGGTTGAGCAGTGTCAGCTAGGAGATCCGAATAGTCAAGTTATTGTAAAAACTTGCTAGAGAAAGCCCGTTTGGCCTGACGGTCTTCAAGCGTATGCTTATAATGGGGCTTGAACTCCAAAATAGCCGAAACGTCTCCATCACCAACAGGGATCTGGAAAGCTTGAAAGATCCGAGCGGGCCAAGATTCAGAGTTCAAAGATCGATGGCGTCCTTGTCTGCAGGAGAACAAATAAAAGAGTTAACACCAAGCATACTAGAATAATGACATGGTTCAAAGACGGGGAAAGATTATACCTAAAACTCCTAGAGCATGGGGGATGGAGAACTCATGCTTGCCAGGGCTGAACTCGAAGTTGCCAGTCACTTCGAGCACATCCCCAACATATTTGTCTAACTCGAAGTTGCCGATCACTTCATGTACCGGAAAAGTGTAAAATCAGTCGAAATAAAGGATATGTTGAACAAAAAACTATCGATTAAGAAGCCTTTAACTGGGATTGAAGTACTAAATTTGGGTGGATTGAGGGCTTTCACACCAAAGAAAGTTATTGTGCAAATAGCAGCAGCTAGACAAAGAAGGAGAGAGAGAGAGAGAAAAGTGATTTCTTTCTCCCTTTTATCGTTTATATACGTTCAAAATGAAGCGTCAGACAGCACGCGAAAAACAAAGTGACTCAAAATTTGGACCATCCGATGAGTGACACAGATGAGTATGATGTGTTTAGCAATTAATACTTTTGTAACAATGTGTGCTAAGACAAAACAATGGCTTGGCACATGGCGAATCAGCAGGTGATGCGTGTCTAGACTGTTGCAACTTTTATGTGTTTAGCTGTCCGTGTCAACCAATCGCTAACCGAGCCGTCGCTTGGCTGAGGGGCTATTGTGGAGGGCTGAAATATAGGCCTGAACCATCTTTGGTTAAATGAGCATTAAGCTAGGCAAAGGAACATGGGTCGTGTCGATAGTGTGGGCCTTGGACCGACGTATTGATCGAATGGGCCTTCTCTAGATAGGTCGGCGTAATGATATTGGTCCAAATTTCGAAGACATTAATTTAAAATAATTTATTAAAAGTCAACTATATTTCCATTAGTTAGTCAAAATATGGTTTGAAAATATGAGCTCGAAATAAAGCTAGGTGAACCACGGTTGTACGACATCCTCCTCAAAAGTACTGCCATTGGTATCTAGATAAACAGGCCTAGCAATGCCATCTTTAACAGCTTCCATGAAAGGCTAGGGGCTGAGAAATTGTACTAGATGAGTGATTGATGCTCATCAAATAAAACCTACACTAAATCCTAAATTTATGCAATGGATCATATGATGCATAATCATGAAGATAGTATAAGCAGTTAATCAAGTATTATGAATGAAGCAATATAATCAGAGTTTGATATAATCATGTTAAACAGTAAATAAAAGCATTAAACAAGTAAGTGCGGTAAATAAATAAAATGGCGGCAATATATCCTTATATCAAACTCTAAGACTTGTTTCTATGTTTTAACACACGTGCCTGATCAATGTCAATAAGTGTCCAAATCCATTTCAAAATCTAAAGTTCGGATCGACACAAGCATTGCTTGTCACCAAAATTCTATTTCCAAAGTGGTGCGATGATGTTCCCGACCAATACCCCTACATTGACCTAGTATCCAATGCTAGTGTACCCAAATATCGATTTCTATATCCCATGCTCGTAATCGTTATGCTCCCAACATTATGTCTCCCATATGTCGTGTCTTGACTTAGAAAATATCTAACTCCTCCCCTTGAACTACGTTTTATTTTTGAAAAGACATGACATGACTTTCGAACATAATCGAACTCACGATATAGCTTGGCTTAATACATGACACGTGACCAACTCAGCTCCAAGACATATCCCGGTGGTTACAGACATAGTTCGGCTAAAATTTATGCCTCGGCTAACGACATTCTCACACATCTCTCCAAGGAGTAAGTCAAAATTCAGGCCACAAAATATAAGTGTTTTCTCAAATCTAGATTTTCGTTACAAAGTCTGTGGCTTTTCATTACTAGTGTCAAAACCTTAGGTCTCATTTCTACTAGTCTCAAAATGTTCTTTGTTGACTCTATCTAAATTTTGTTCATACGACTAGACACATGATGGCATGATAATGTGATGGAGATGCAAGTTTTAACAATTAAGCAAGATAAGGTGATAAAATAAGCCATGAACACATAGGCATAATCTCATGATCACAAATTCGCAAAGAAATTCCTAGCACGATAATCACGGGATAAAATATCAACTTACAATAATTGATGATACCTAAAGGTTCAACAAGATGATTTAAGTAAAAGTTGGGGTAGTGTTCTTACATTCTGAAAATTTTCACTATCTGAAAGTTTTTCTAAGTATAAAAAAACGTTGAATTTTTAAAGTTTCAATTTAAGGAACAAAAAGTCCCAAAAATAATTCCTTGATTTTTTTCTAAGCACAGTGGTATTCTTATTTTTCTCAAACGTTTTAAGGTTAGGATAAGTTCCGGGCCAATCTTTAGGAAGAAAACATGTGGTTTTCGATTTTGTACTAAAATTGAAAGAGAAGGTGACACTTTGAAATAGATGAAATTTAATTTTCTGTAAGCGCCATTATTTTCAAGTGGAGGGTATTTTCTTATTTTCATTAAATTAAATTAATACAAAAAAATCTAGAATTATGTATTTACTTTAATTTATTTATTAAAAATAAGTACACTACCATGAAACCAGCCTCGACTCAACAAGCCTAAGTTATAAATTGATTGCCAAGATTTCACAATAGAGGCACCCATGCTAGCTTTTCAAAGGTACCGGTGACAAGTCAAACCATAGGCAAACTACTGAGACACAGAAAGGTAAGACACTGGAACACCCAAAACTAAGGCACTGGTGTTAAGTCAGATTATGGGCCAAAATGAAAGTACTGCAAGGGGAGGCATCGGTGCTATAAAAAATGAGGCACTGGTGTACCTATGACAATATAAAACAATGTAAAGTGCTACCAGGAAAGGCATTGGTGCTACCAAAAATAACGCACCGCTGCAACGATCATCTTCTATAAAAATACAGTACTGAGTTTCGTTTCTTCCGAGCTCCATGGAGCTTAATACAGATTAGTGGCATAAATTAAACGTTGGAGAGAGTTATATTCACCTTGGTATTGAAGAATCGAAACTTGAATCAAGAGAATAAGCTTGGATTAGGATGATTGGACCTCAAATTGGAAGTTCCTCCTCTCTCTCACTCTATTGTAATTCTTTGATTTCTTACTTTTAATCTACGATCATAGCACTCTCTCAACTCTCTGAAGTACTGAAATTTCGCAGGAAGCATGGTGAGAATGGTTGTATACAAATAGAGAAAGATTGAATGTGAGGGAGATATTGTTTGCGCTATTGGAGGGCAAAACATTTATGCAGGGCAATTAGATCTAGACTTTTGGGGCAAAACAAGGTGATTATGGTGGTTTTGATTTGCCAAGAAAAATTTTCAATAGTTGAATGTAGATTTTCTCAGGTTGCCCATATGGTTTCTCTGAGCTTGAAAGATATCATAGATATACAAACGTATGTTTTTGGAGAATGAGACATGGGATGAGATGATGATTAAAAGAAAAACAATTCTACGTGACAAGTCCCATGGAACATGGCTGATTATATGGATTTTGGGTCAAATCGAAAGCCAGGAGGTTTGCCTAGAAGCAGCCACCCTTGAAAGAGTGCGTAATAGCTCACTGATCGAGCGCTCTTGCGCCGAAGATGAACGGGGCTAAGCGATCTGCCGAAGCTGTGGGATGTAAAAATACATCGGTAGGGGAGCGTTCCGCCTTAGAGGGAAGCACCCGCGCGAGCAGTGGTGGACGAAGCGGAAGCGAGAGGGTTTAGATCATGTGCTGGGAAAAACAAGTTGGGCTTGAGCAAGATCTATGAAATGCTGATGGGTTAAGGGTTTGGACTTAAGAATCAATAGTCCAATGGGTTGGATTCAAGTTAAAATTTTCTTTTTTTATTTCGCTTTAAAAATTTAGGATCTTTACATTACCCTACATAGAAGGATTGAGATTTGGTATAAGCAAATAAGGAAAAATTTTCTAGAAATTGTGTCACCAAATATAGACACTCGATGACTTATAAATAAGAGATCATAGGTCATTAATTAGGTACGTACGTTATTATTCATTGTGTAATTACTGTTGTGTTTTGATCTCACAGTATTCTGACTTCAATATCGGTGTGCCATCAGGTTAAAAAATCTCGATTGACGCTAATAACTGTTTATTGGGCGCACTATTAGAGCGATTCAAATGAAAAAATATTCGCATGCAAGCCCGCATCATGCGCCAAGAAATTACTACAGAAGATAGTTTTGTCCAAATTACTTCAATCCCTCCATCATACTTTGTTTATGATTTCATTTCTGACGAATGCAATAGAATGAAACACTTGTCAAATTTACGGGTGACAGATATCCAGGAATGTGCATGAGGTTCCCTAGCAGCCACTTCAGAGACAAAAGAGAGTTCAACCTCCTTGAACCCGTTTTCTTTTAGTGAGAAGGAATTTTAGGACTCCTTAATAGTAGTTGTTGGGTTTCGTTTCAGTCAATTAGACGTTTTCTGGCGCAGCCGCACAAGTCAATATTGATTTTGAACGATAAGGTAGGGCAATGATTTTGAGCCACAATCTATTAAACTTGGACAGCCCATGATTTACGTACCTTGAGTTGACTAGGAAGTTGGATTTATGAAGCGGAAGTATTCTTCAAGAGAAGATGGGATATCGATATTGTTTTGATACTCAAAACAACATTATAGTAGATCTATTCTTAACACTAAATTACTTTTCTAAGTTTTTAAAGTATCGAATACTTTTCAAATATTTAGCTCACGTTTTTTAAATTTTATTTTGTGATACTTTTTACATAATATTAGCGTAATGTATTTAAGAATAAAGAAACTAATGGATCTGTAATACTTAATTACTTACTTTCTTTGAAGAAAGACAACTTTCTTGAACACAAGGAAGACTTATTGAGAATATATAACCATGTTTTTTTTTATTATTTTTGAGTGTCATATGTTACAAAAATAGCTGTAATGACCAATTTTTTTGCACTGCTTCTGGGATTGTCTGTTTTCTTTGTGGAATGCAGTTGTAGGACTAAATTTCAAGAGTGAGCATGTGTAATTTTGTGAAGCATGTTCTGGTTATTTGTATGTTTTCACGGTTGGCCTCTCTTCAATTGTTTCTGACCTTCCGTCTAGCAAATGATTTGTCGAGCGTTTGGGTGCCCACTTAATTAGGGTCCTCTTGTTCCATAGCAATCCTAATTTGTAGATGGTCCTTTTAATCATTATATATCCTTTGATTAATAAAATTAATCTTTTACCATCAAAAAAAAAAATTTGTGCAAAGAAAGTCCGCCATTGTTGAATTTCAGCATTAGACAATGCGGGGGCCCTGATAGGATAAACTCCACACATCTTTGGACCCCTACCAATTATCCAAGTTTCCTAGATAACACGATTCATGTTCACCCAATGCAATTCCAAGCGGGTCTCGATCGCTTACTCAATTATTGACTTGGACTCAAATTTGAGTAAGTCAATGCTCTCCGAATTCGTCTTTACTCTCACCTAAATTCCTTTTAAAATTATGGCTCGTTTGTTAGCGGTTAAAATTCCAAAAGAGATATAGTTGATATAGTAACAGGGAGATATAACAAAAGGGGAGATTTATTGTAGATAGTTGAGTAGTTACAAAGCATTTATTTGAGGAGGGAATATGATAGATATAAGTATATGGATAACATTCTCGTAATTAATAATGACATTCTTCTAATTAATAATCGTATTTTCGTAAATAGAAAGGGAATATGAAAGGGGATAAGATATGGATAGAAGAAGGGGGACGGGTGTCCAAATTTTATACCCCTCCAAGTGGATCAAATTTGGACCCCAAATATCATACCTGGGGTGAAAACCAACATATCCTGATTATGACAAGTCGGATTACCATATTCAGGGTTCAAATTCTATACCCCTCAATTGACCCCTACCAAACAGGGCACAGTGTCGAATATTTTGTGCAAAATTTAGAACTAAAATATATTGGTTTATTTAGTATGGATTGTTCAAGGTTTAAAATTCATACATTTAAAAACCTTTAATTTTGAGGTACTCAAATTTTAAAAGGGACAGTTTCATAGATGCAATTGTCCATATTATGCATGATATCTTTCTCAAAATAAGTTTAATTCTAATAATTCATAGTGTTCGGGGCTAACTTACACGCACCTCAATTAAAGTGTTGCCCTCAATTTTCAATAGATTAAACCATAGCATTTTAATAGTAATATCCTCACAATACACCAATAATCCCTAAAAATGACCATTAATGATATGTTAATAATGTTTGAGTTCCAAATGGATTACAACTGCCACGCCCTAAAATCTCACAATTCTCACCAATAAACCCAAAAGATTTCATTCATGACCAACTATCTAAATAGAATTTAAAATGTATTCCAACAAAAGGGCATAACACAGCCCAATTATATCAAACTTTCATATCCACTATTTAAAAATATATTGTTTGTTTATAAGAGTAGATGAAGGATGTATAGATTTCATAAAACCTCTCAAAAGATTTTACAAAATACTACGCGAAGTCTATCAATGTAGCTCCCGAAAATGATGCATCATCTCAAGCACTTCAAGCACTCCATGTTAAACTTCTGATAGGGTACCTGAAAAGGATAGGCTAAGTTATATAGCCCGGTAAAAAAATCTACACCAATATTATAAAACATATGAGGTGAATTGACATGCAACACAAATACTGTATGATAACAAGTATAATCTCAAGAAACTACATCCAAAGATGCTTGCTCAATATACTCACCATTGACGTTGTCATCTATCCATTAGTTCATATGTCTAGCTCCTGAATCCCTGTTTCCATTATATACATGTCATCACTCATTATCATATTATTCATCTCTGACATTCCTCTCGAATGGGGTCGCAATATCATGATACATCCTTTAAGTGTATCTATAACAAAAGCCAAGAATCTCTTTCATTCTCCTAGCACGGTCTTGGAGAACGCTATATCAAGTAGTGCCACATAGGTACGATCATATGCATGACACAAAAGAGGTAATAGAATAATGCTTTAACAATCCATCAACACCAAGTCATTAACTCGTCAAACACTTTATCACACCACATAACTCACATGTCTCGTTAAAATATCATTATCATGTGTCATATTTGTATATTTTTGGTATTTTTTCAAATGGGACCAGTACATTCTTAACATTTTTGAAAAAGTCTAGTACATTCCTAGCATTTTCGAAAGAATCTAGTTCATTCGCATTTTTAAAAGAGTTTAGTACATAGAACAACGTCTTGTCATCATTTCAGGTGTCAACGTAAATCAATGTATCACATTCTAATTCTCATCCAATACTTAACATATCATACATATGTCTCACATTCAATCAATCAAAACAAGTTTACAAATTTCATGTAGTTCAGTAATTCACAAGAAAAGACAACTCATAATCTATGCTATTAAAACAATGATCTATTCCGGTGATAGGAGAAACAAGTCCTTGGAGTCTAGAATAATGACCATGCAGTAACTCTAACACGTCAAGACCAACAAGCTCGTATCATACCCTTGCCAAACTCTCATAACTTGTCTCACGAGCAAAGTTACTATAAGAACGCATCATATACTCACACACATGTCAAATAAGACGGACAAGGCATCTCACACATAAAAGGTCACTACTCCACATTATAACTCAACCAAACACTACAGAATGCCTCACAATGGGTGAAACCTAAATCCTTCCTAAAGGACAAGGGAACTCCTCACTACACTAAAGTCAAGTGAAACCATCTTCTGAATCAATGACATGAAAGGTAAACTCAAGGAGGAAGAACCTCAAGCGCAATCTTCTTACAACAAGACCCGAAACATGGTCAACACAACAATTCCTCTCAAACAAGATCTCAACCTAAGGGTAGACAAACGGTTCTCATATGAGAGATATAGATGATTGCAATCTCGACACGGGTTCATCTCATTGAAAAGGCTTACTCCTCAACTCAACTCACTTCCTACCAAGGGAAGAGTAACCCCATTATCAGGGGACATCCCACAACTTAGTTCCAACTCTTCCTCTAACAAAATAAAGTAAACTTTCGTTAAAATTTTCAAAACGTTCATGTCATAAATTAAAAATATTATTTTTATCCAATTCCAGTATTATCTGATAACTTCATAAAATATAAGATTTTTCCTCAAGAAAACACCATAGATTCTTATTTAGATCTCCAAAATAATTTTCATCTCATAGGTTAAAACACTGTCCCTACCCGGCTCTTGAACCATCCTAACAATCCGTAAGATGTTTTAGAATTGTTTCAATCTCTCAAAGTCCATTATATAATTTTTTCAAATCATAAGTTATCTCAAACAAAGATTTCATACCACACCCTCTAACCATACATAACAAATCCAAACCCATAAATGTGATGTAACGTACAAAGCGATGGCCCAAAATCATAAACACATAATCCTAAAGTCTAAACAAAATACCTCACACACTCTATCCACCTCCTTACACACACTCACACACAATAAATTCAAGGATAACCATGACAATATAAGAAGTAAAGGAGTGTCCAAGGCTATTATGTATAAGACAACCCAAACTACCAAAAAAATATTTCACCATTTTCGTCCGGACATGTCCTTTCCTATCCGGACATCAAACTATCCCATTCGAATGCCAATCAATTCCGTCCAAATGCCCCATGTCCATTTCTCTGGGCTGGCCGTTTGGATGCCCATGTCTCCCATCCGGACGTCAATGTAAATTCTGCAAAAAACGCGATTTTGACAAATTTTTCTCCAAACTCCAAACCACTAACACTAATATGAAACCATGAATCAAGTATGAAAATAACATCCAAACTAGTCATAAACCCATAATATGAGTGAAATATCCCTACCTCAAGTTTTGGATCAATGGATTTGACGAAAAACACAAAGCTCTAACTTCCAAATCCTCTTTAAGTTTTAAATCCTCTCCTCTGAGTTTCAAATCAATGATCAAGTTTTGGATACTTGTCAACCATAATGCCATCCCACACTATCTTGAAGAAATTCAAAAATGGAACAAAACCTCATGAGATATGGTAGAGAGAAGGAGGTGCCAATGTAGAGAGAGAAAGATAAGTGAGCAAATGAAAGGGTGTGACCTCCCCTTCCCTAAAAAATCTGATTTTAAGCCTCCAATTGTGCTTTCCAAATAAGCCTCAGCACTTGTGTACGCGTACGTATCGAAAAAAATTCCCCAAGTCTTGGACCCGCCAATAAAAGTTTTGAATCACTTGAAATAAATCAAACACACATACTGAAATAATTAATTAAAAAGCAAAAAACATTCTGGGTCCTTACAACAACATTCATCAAATGAGCTTTTCAAAATATGTCAGTCCAAGCATGGCAAGCAATCCATGCTAATAATCCGTAGCGGTAGCTGAAAAGAATAAAGGATTGAGCTACACAACTTAGTAGGAACATTTAGACCAATATTGTATGCATATATATGAAATGAGATCCTCTACAATATGGCACCAAAGACAACATGGACATGAGTAAATGTAAAACATGACGATAAACAAGGACAACACATCTAAGATTCCACATTCTGATTTCATTAATTTAACAAACCATCAAACCATTTCACAATTCATGAGTCTGTTCGACGTGTCATCGTTAAGTGTTACATTGTCATACCTAGCACTACTCTCCATGGGGGCAAGTAATGTTGTGTCAATTCCTACCACGTCTCCCAAAAGAGGCTAGCACTAGCACTTCTCCTGTGGGAGGCTGGCCCATTGTATTCCTAGCATGTCTTTCTAAGGAGGCTAGTTCATAAGGTTCTCGCATTATTCAAGTGTAAACATACACCAAATGTCACATATTGATCACCTCGCGTTGTTCAAGTATCAAACATATATCATGTGTCTCACATCTATCGTCTTTCGTTCATAACGCGTCACGTAGTTTCAAGCAACTTTAACACTCAATGAAAGAACAACGTTGGAGTCCAATGTACAACCGGTTGAACTAAAGTAAGTGTACCGATTCACCTATAAAATATACAAATGTTGCATGCCAAAGGCACCAGTTCAAGCAAAAGGAGACACCGGTGCATCTACACAAATACAAATACTGCGAGCGAGGGGCACCGGTTCAACTGGAACAAGTCAACCAGTTGAACTAGTCTGAAAAGCAAAAAATAACACACTACAAGGTAGGGGTACCATTGTAATCAAAACAGGTCGACCATTGCTACGGGCAATAAATCTACAGATTTTTACCAAATCACACCCAACTCACAAACAATGAATCAAAGTATGAAACAAGGACCAAATCAAGTCATAAATACGTTATAAGAGTGAGAAGTCCCTACCTCAAGTTAGGAATGCAAAGATTAAGCTTTCAAGAGAAGATCCTAACTTCAAATGCTAAGAAATCTTCCAATAATCCTCCTCCAATCAAACGAACACGATTGAACTCAAAATATCATCCGGGAATGAAGGATACATGGGATCCAAGAGGAATTTGAGGCAGATGCAAGGAATTTGGTTTGAAGAAAAGGAGAGGGAGAGAGTATACGTATGAGAGGAAAAGAGAGATGGGTTTTTTAGTTTAAGGGAAATCTCTTCCCTGATATACATTTAAAATCAATCCCTCACTTAGACTTAGCCCCCTCACATTGTGCATATGCT
Source organism: Arctostaphylos glauca (assembly GCA_019985065.2). Classification (NCBI taxonomy): domain Eukaryota; kingdom Viridiplantae; phylum Streptophyta; class Magnoliopsida; order Ericales; family Ericaceae; genus Arctostaphylos; species Arctostaphylos glauca. The sequence continues at coordinate 16,295,001 of JAHSPW020000015.1, read as the reverse complement.
ACCAAAAAGTCCCAAATTTACATAATATGCATAAATCAATGCTAAATAGTGTTCCGAACATTAATATTAAAACAAAAAGATTTTCGTGTCTCTACATTCTACCCTCCTTACAAATTCTTTCCCCTTGAAGCCCACTGATATAAATCATGCATCAATATAGCCAAACTAGTATGCAACAAGTTATCAACTATTAAGTAAACAATTACAATGATCAAGAAGTGAACAACTGTGGGTATTTCTCCTGAACTCATCCTCTCTTTCTCACGTCTATTCTTCCTTGCCTTGTTTACTACGCAGAACTTTAACAAACGATATCATCTTACTCCCCAACACTTGGTTCCTCTCTATATGATGTATTGGCTTCCAATTCAGGTTCGCATCATTCAAGCACGTGCGATAGATCTGGTTCGTAGTTCCTCAACATTAACACATGAAATACGTCATAAACACCCAATAACCTTGGCGGTAAAGCCAAATGCAACACTTCTTCAATCATCTCGACAATGCCAAACGACCCGATATATCATGGTGAAATCTTACCCTTTCACCAAAAACATGACAAATCCCATCATGGTGATACTTTTAAAAATACATGGCCACTCCTTGAATGATAATGGGCGACGACGACGGTAAGCATAGTTCTTCTATAGAAGAAGCCCACTCTTCAGTTTGTGGAGCTCATCACTCTAGTCCCAAATTTCATTTTCAAGCAATAAAGAGGATGGGTTATTACTGGCCTACTTTTACATGGGCACGTTGTGGCTCCTTGCACCCATCTCTACGCAGTGAGCAAGGCATGGGAAGGGTGCATGTCTTGATAAGGTGATTTGGTGATAGCAACTTGGTGGTGCATCGGTCCCTTAGACAAGTAGCAACTATGGCGCAGGTGAAGGTCCAAAAGATTAGGCATGAATGCTAAAATGTCAACAGACTTGTGGGACAATTCAATTAGTCAAAGAGTGGGCCAAAACATGTGGACTTGTGGCATTTCTTGTTGGGATAACTTCCTATGAATCATGATTGTCAGCAAATCTCATGGGCAATTGAGCTGGACTTGACAGGTGTCCTTGGCAACTGGAAGGCAGCAGTTCCAATAGGCAGTTATCGGCAATTACCATGGATAGCATGCTGGCAAGCTTTGCTTGGTCCAGCACAAACTCCAAGACATTTAGGGGTGTCCACTATAGAATCATGGGGCATGTCCATGGCCCATGTATAGGTAGCCACGTTATTTTGATTCTAGCCTATATATAGGCATGGTTGGGGTATTTTATGGCAAAGAGAGAGGGTCTATCTATTTTGCTTGTTTAAGGACCCGACAAATTTATATTTTTTAAAATTAATTATTTGAAAATTTAAATTTTGAGATATTCGATTGATTGATTATGTGTTTCAAAATTTTAGTTACGAGACCTGAGCCCAGGGACTTTAGTTTTACTATGCGCGCATCACATGAGATATTTAATGATTTAGAAACCCTTGACTTGTGTTAAAAATCTAATTTTGGAGCCTTAAGGGAGGGGGAGCTTTTATTTTTTTACATATCCCACACTCTCTCTACATTCAAACTCTACTTTCTCTCTAACCTCACCCCCAATTCACTCCACTAGTTTCAAATCCCTTTGAGATATGGGAAGCTCGGAACATGATTAAGTGACATCCGAAGACGAATCGTGATTTGAAGCTTGAAAAGCAAGGATTTAAAGCTTGGAGATCCATTCAAACCTAGGCTTTACTCATTTCACCAAATCTTTCGATTTAAAACTCAAGGTAGAGATGTTTCACATCTATTATGTGTTTATAGCATATTTTGGTTGATTTCGTGGTGTATTTGATCGAATTTGAGAGTTTTTAGTCCAGAAACAAAATCTGCAATTTTTGAAAGAAGTGCAGAGATCGTCAAAGTAGCTTGAGCGACTTTATGGTCGCTTGAGTGACTTGTCGAGCAGCTTCTTCTATCCAAAAGTATATCAAGTGACTTTTGGTCACTCAAGCGACTTGTTGGGCGATTTTTACTGATGGTTTTCACCTAATTTCGAGATTATGGACTAATTGATTTTGGTTATGGGTCATGGTTATAAATAGATGATAATTCTATTACTTCAGACATTTATTGAACGAATTACACGTGTTTGTGGAATTAGGCTTATGTTGTGAACATTATGGATTGGATTGTTGAATTATAGTTTATATACCGCATCGAGATGTGCGACGTCTAGCCTCTAAAGGGAGATGTGCTAGTAATGATATGTCTAGCGTCCATTCACTACAACAAAGTAGATTTATAACGACAACTGAAAGTTGTCGCCAAATAGAACAGTTTTGTCGCTAATCAAATAGGCCACGAAAGTATTCGTCGTCCACGTTCCTCGCGTATAATTTCACGCAAAAAACCCATAGGCGAGGAAACTGAGATTTTGTCGACATTAACTTTGATTTAACGATGAAATTTTTCCTCGCAAAAAATGATAATAATTCCTCGCCCGATACCATTTCGTCGTCGATATGGTATTAACATAATAATAATAGCGATGAAAACTTTTGTCGGTAAAATCATTTTTTAACCACGACGAATATTTTTGATGCTAATTAGTTTAGATAAAAATTATTTGGCTTCAAAATTTTTTGTCGTTAATAATGGCAAGGAATTATTTTGTCGTTAATCTGTTTAGCTAAACGGATTTGACCACGAAAATATTTGTTGTCATTAAATAGCCTAGAATTTGTTTTTTAAGCTAATTGGTTTAGGTAAACCTATTCATGACGAAAATATTTGTCGCTGAAAACTTTTTCCTTTCCCCAACAAACAATTTCCTCGAAAATACTTACATTACACGACAAAAATGTTCCGTCGTGAAAAATCAAGGCATTAGGCGGGGAAATCTTTTGTCGCCAACTACATGAAGGATAGGCATTGGTAAGAAATTAGTTCGTAGCCACATATATTAAGTATTTGAAATCATGAAAATCAAAGCATTAGGCGAGGAAATATTTCGTAGCGAACTACTTGAAGGATAGGCATTGACGACGAAAATATTTGTTGCTGAAAAATTTTTCCTTTTCCCGACAAAAAATTTCCTCGCAAATACTTACATTACACGACAAAAATGTTCCATCGTGAAAAATCAAGGCAGCGGGGAAATCTTTTGTGGCCAACTACTTGAAGGATAGACATTGGTGAGAAATTAGTTCGTAGCCACATATATTAAGTATTAGGCAAGGAAATATTTCGTAGCCAACTACTTGAAGGATAGACATTGGTGAGGAATTAGTTTGTAGCTAAGTATTTGAAATTATATATATACTTCAAATATATGGAATGATACTCAATTGTATCATCTTATCCCTGCTCAAACAAAATTATTTGCAAGTCCAACCCAAAAAACCAGCATACAAACTTTGGACATTATCTCAAAAAGAAGTTTCATTAACCAACAAAGTCAAACCAACATGTACATTCATTAATCACCAAAAAAGTAGCAAAAAAACTACTAATATTCCCCTTCAAAGTTAACACGTGCTAATAACAATGAAAGACCACAAAAGCAAACCAAAATGTATTGTTGGCGTCATCTCAAAAATAAGTGTTGGCACCATCAAAAAAAGTTCCTGCCACACCTAATTAAGCCGCCAACCCTTGTGCTTATGTAATCTGTCAAAATAACAAACAAAATCAAAAGAAATTAAAGTATTAAAACAACTCCAACGCTACTAGTCATTTTAAATAGTCAAAAAGTACCAATTGTCGCACATCTAGCAACTATATACCATGACAGAAAAGCCTTAAAGTACCATTCTCGCAAGTAAATTTCATGAGGCTATACATGGAGCAAATAAATGTTAACCACTGTTAGCCATTTTCTATGCCAATCTATGGCAATAGTTGAGTACATCTAATGCAGAAACAAGGATAATGAGAAAACAAAAGAATAGTATTGGACTGAATCGGCATGAAATTAGACATCAAAAAACTCCCACCGAAAGTCTCATCAACCGAAAATCAAATTTGACAAAAATTATAAATGGCTGGCCAAAATCTCTATTTCCAAAACATGATTCTCGATCAACTCTTCAATGAAGCCAATGTCCTTAACACTTCCACTTTACCCCTCTACAAACCCATCTACTATTACCAAAACATGTCATCAAACCCAAGGGGAAGAAGCACTACAGGAGCAATATGCATCTAGACTAAACTCGACTTTTTTTTCACTTTTCTAGCAATAAGAGAGGGATGTTCCTCGTTTTGACACAAAAGTGGGGTGTCCAATTTACTAGCCTTTGTTAAGAAACTTACCCTTAATGGCATGACACTTGACTTTAATCATAAACTACAACCAATGTATTCAAACCAATCTCTCTCTCTCTCTCTCTCTCTCTCTCTCTCTCTCTCTCTTTTTGGTACCCCAAGATACAGGCATTTCAAGCCCATTGGGAACCCTCTGGCTAGGTTTTGCCAAGTGATTGGGGCTGCAGCTAAGAAATGGAGGGTGGAGATGACACCAGGTGAAGATAATTTATATGAAGCCAATGAAAAGGAGAGTTCTGTTGGTGGTGCCAGAAAGATACTTTACACTGATGGATTCAAGTAAGTAAAAAACCACAAGTCATTCGTCTACTTAACCTAATTTATTCTGTTTCATCGGGTTCTTTAACACAAAATAAGTCATTCTCTATCCGCGAATCAAACGTGACTATACGTAAGAGATCATCCCATCATAATTATATGACTTATGTTCATATGTTTGGTGCAGATTCTTGGATAGAGTAGCCTACATTACATTAAGGGATCTAAACAACCAGAAGCAGGGCAGCCACAACCCGTGGCGCCTCTGCCCCATTTCGCAAGTTGAAGAAGTGAAATGCATACTCAGATTGTTGCCCATTTGGCTATGCACCATACTATACTCAGTGGTCTTCACCCAAATGGCTTCCCTCTTTGTTGAGCATGGAGCCGCGATGAACTATACGATTTCAAACTTTGAAATCCCTCCCGCCAGCATGTCTAGCTTCGATATCCTAAGTGTAGCGCTCTTCATTTTCGTCTATCGACGCGTGCTTGATCCCCTCGTGAGCCATAAAAATCAATTTACATTCAATTGACATGAACAGACTAAACCATAGAGCCATAAAAATCACTCCAAGTAGACCATAGAACCAACAATCATTAACATAAACCATCTACCATCAATGAAACCCAAAAAGCATAGACAATTTTAAAGTCCTTCTAGGCATGTTATTCAATTCAAACCGCATGAAAGTAGAATATGATACAATAGCCATATATATCAGGTAGTTTATGTACCATATTGGTGTCAATTACTAGCTTGTGTTAAATGAATTCGAGTGCGACAATTTGCAATGTCCCACTAAGACTAGCTATGATGGTTGGTACTGGGGTTAAGTAATGACACATGGCCTATTAAATACAAAGTTATGTCTCCTAAGTCTTGGAACTGATAAGGAACTTAGCAATATGTTAACCCTATTTTGAAATCTTCCTTCACCTACCACACTAACAGTGAAGAGGTAGAAGTTAATTAGGCCAAAGAAGTAATTGAAGGTTCTTGAACCTAGTAAATCGTGTTCTGTACATTTTTTTTTAATTTTACAAAGTATGGAATTATGTGAATGTGTGCAACCAACAAAAAACCTAAATTTTGCAGAGTAAATTAATTTAGTATACTAACCAACAAGCTGTGGTCCTCGAACATGCAAAGTACTGGTTAAACCCGCCCCCTTGTTGTCTTAAGAAACCCATGATCATGGATGTGGCTTCTGCTTGCTGTTTTTTACTCTCCAAAAGTTCTGCTATGGAATCCTTGTGCGTTTGCAACTCCTCCTTGTGCGCCAATATTTCCTCCTTGTGCGCCAATATTTCTGCCTTGTGTGTTGATATTTCCTCCTTTTGAGCCTATATTTGCTCTTTTTGCGCCAAAATTTCCTCATTTTGTTCTTGTACCTTTACCTCCAGGCGTGACACATATTCGTCGTTGTTTGGAACTACAATAGTGGTCCTTAGAGAGGACGTAGGCCTCATACCTAGTCCTTTCACAAAGCCTGCCCTTGGCTTGAGTACAGTCTTGGACAACTCCTCTTGTGTCATTGGAGTTGCATCAGGGTGGGAAGATTGTTCGGCCTCTATCTGTTCCATCTTGTCCTGTCATTAAAAAAAAATGGAACAACATACAAAGGTAAGTTGTTATAAAAATTTAGCTAACATAACAAGTAAGTAGATATACGTACGAAATTCTTCTTGCTTTCCTCGCAGATCCACTGTTGTGTCTTTTCATTATAGTGTGTGGATTTGTAAACGTCTTTCAGCAGGGGCTCAAGACCACTATCTTGTTTCAGCTGGTTAATTGAATTTGAAAATAATCAATTCATTAGGCATGTCCATAATTTTATTAAAATTGAGAGGTAAAAGAAAATATACCTTATGTACCCTTACGGGGATGGACCTCGATCCGCATCTATGTTTTGACTTACTTTTACTCTTGTTTTGAATATTTATCTCTGATCTCTTCTGCAAGGAGAACACTGAAACGAGTGTCATATTAGATAGGGAATAATGTAAGCAAAAGAAGTCAAAATGAAGCCAACGCAATGTTTCCATTTGAAAGTAGAATCAAAGATTCCTGCCAAAGTGGTCATTGGTCAAAGAGGTTACCTGAAACCTTGGATTACTCCACTTGTCATCAATTAGACTTGTCCATTGTTGGAGGTTGACTTGTGGTGGTGGGTGGTTTCTAGCATCTTCCCCCTTAACTTTCTTAAGTTGCTTGTATTTTCTGTAAAGTCTGTGTGAGAAGTCACTCAATCTTCGGCCAAAGTGTGTTGTTAGTGCCTTACTAACATCAATGGGATCACCTTGTAGGTTAAATTGATCCTACCAAAGACAATACTAGAAGTCAGGAATACTGTACATTTATGAAGAAATAATTAGTTAGATCTTGCAATTACAAAGGAAATACGCAAAATATGGAAGCTTCTCTATTGCTAGATAAGACACACAATGTTAAAATAAGTTAGAAACTTCATATATTACCTCTATACGTTGAAGCATAGGAGCCTTAACAGCTTCGTCCACTGCCTTCCATTTGGGGACGCTGAGATCTGCCAAATGAGTGTGAACTTCGAGGCCAATTTTTGAGGCTAGTTTAGCAGCAAAGTTCCCCACGGGTGCACAGAACTCCTGTGGGATAGGAACAAGCAACTTTCCTCTTTTTTCAACTAATTCTTGCACCTCTAAGCCCCGCGTTGGTCCACGACCACGTCTATCAACTAATTCTTGCACCTCTAAGTTCCCCACGGTTTGCGAAGCCCATTGTTTCTCTCTATAAGGAATAGATACTAGATAGATACTAGAAACACCTAAAATATTAGGTTGATGAATGTTAGATCCTAGAATAAGAGGCCTAATTGCTAGGGCGTTAATCTCCACTTGCAAATGAAGTTTAAAATCTGATCCAGGCATCCCATAGTTCAGCTTGCACTTGCAGGATGGTGCCCTCCCATAGTTTAGCCTCTAGAAATACACTCTTAGATATGTCTATTGCCCTTATGACGTAGAATTACTGATAAATTAAGCAAGGGAAGATGCTTTCCCTCCATTGTGGTCAACAACATAAATACGAAAATTTAAGCTTGAGCTTAGTTCCAATGATTCTATTCCAATCTGTAAATGAAAACTTGAAGACACAAATAGCACCTCTTCCACCATCTTTGTAGACAATCCTCAGTCATAAAAAGGGGAAGTACTTCAACACATAATTTGGATAGATCAGAAACAAAAATAATGTTGAAAAATTAAATAAGGGAAGTACTTCAAATTATTTCCCAAACACCCCCATAAAGAAAGGAGAAAAAACAACACTATGTACCTCTTAAGTGAAGTTGTCATCTCTCTCAAAGCAACAACATAATGGGTGTATATAAAGAAAGGAGAAAAAACACATTCAAGCATCACAAAAAAATAATTTGAAGTACTTCCATGAAGTTGTCATTTTATCTAACTTGTAGAATCCACCTAAACGAATACTTTTTTTCAAAATCCAAGATGCTAGCCGTAAGTCATAGTAGAAACATGAAATTATGTGCAAAACTAAATAAGTTTCTCTCATAAAATAGCAAATGTAATAACCCTATGATCATATGAGGAAAAAGACAATTCGAAAACTAATCTGATATGAGGAAAAAGACAATTCGAAAACTAATCTGACGAAATGAAAAGTACACACTTGAATAGAACCTTAGTAGACACACATATACATGTATGTGTCTCTCTAACATTTTCTCAAACATGTGGAGCGCAATTTGAAAATAGAGAGTACATAAACAAAATGTGCAGAGAGTTCATACTAGATAGATACTACATACTAGATAGATACTAGAAACACCTAAAATCAAATAATTTTTCTTTAATGTGAGGAATCACAAGCATGACAATGATAGAACATTAAAGAAAATATTTGACAAAAGTGATCCCAGTTCTTGAATTCAACCTAGATAATCCAATATAGTGAAAAAAAACAGTCAACATCAGCAAGAACTTCAAACACAGCACATGAATCTTTCATTATTGATCATATCAGACGGATTCAAGCCCTAAATTTTCTACACCCCTGATTTTCTGCATCAAAAACACACACAAAATAGAAATCAGATTCATCTCAAATTCATAGTGAGGATATAGAGTACTTAAACTTAGTCAATGAATAGAAATGGTAAAATCAAAAGTACCAAGTGTAGATAAAACAAGCGAAGGAGGAGGAGCCGCCACTGGAGGAATCGAACAATGAGAGCACTGACGACCTGAGATGGAAATCTGCTCAACGGCTTAAGATGCACAGCGCCTCTGCAACAAACGGCGTTCCTGCTTTGCGGAGGCTGGCGTCTCTTCTCTGCGATGGTTGGCGTTTCTTCTCTGCTGATAAAGAGAAACCCAAGGTTGAGACAGTAAACTAAGCATGAGGGCTTAGTAAAAGATAAAAATAAGAATACATTTAAAAAAGGTTTTACTTATTTTTAGATTAACTAAAAAATATAAATTTGTAGTTTTGAAAATATAATGCAATTTAATAAGGTTTTGTTTTTAGATAAGGTGATGCAGCGAACCGTATATTTTAATAGACAATTTTAAATTTTATTTGAAATAGAGGTACTCCCCCCTTAAACAAATGAATTGAATAAAATACTCTATTTTTTAATCAATTAACAACCACTTAGCCCTTAGGCTTATACAAAAACGAAATGAGAGTATCAAAATCTAAAAACACCTACAAAAATTCCTCCCAAACACCCACTAACTCTCTCATAAGTCTCGGAGAATTACATTAGGAGAACAATCCATAACATTTTCAAAATTCAATAACATTTTCATATATTTTAAAGATTAATCATCAACAAACAACATAAACAAATATAATAAGGGCGACCAAAAAATTTTCCTCTCCCAATCCTTTGTGAGACAAAATATTTTCTCAAATTTGGTCCAAATTTATCACCACAAAATATTTCCTCGCCAAAACTTTTCAGAATCCCGCCATATATTCGATGGAGGCGCCAAATTTTGCTCAACAAGGGCCACAAAACTTTTCCTCCCCTAAAGAAAGCTTTTTTAGTGACAAAATATTTCGTCACCTATTTCTCCTTCCAATTTGGAGCGAAGATTCAATAACATTTTCATATATTCTAAAGACTAATATCAACAAACAGCATAAACAAATATAATAAGGGCGACCAAAAAATTTTCCTCCCCCAGTCCTTTGTGAGATAAAATATTTTCTCAATAAATTTCGTCCAACTTTATCACGACAAAATATTTCCTCGCCAAAATTTTCAGAATCCCGCCATATATTAGATGAAGGCGCGCCAAATTTTGCTCAACAAGGGTGACAAAAGTTTTCCTCGCCTAAAGAAAGCTTTTTTAGTGACAAAATATTTCGTCGCCTATTTCTTCTTCCAATTTGGCGCGAAGAAAAATTTTACGCGGCTATTTTTTTGGCGAGAAATTGCTCACATTTGTCGCCCTTTTGGGATGCTATGGTGAGGAAACTCAAAAGTTTGTTGCTAATATTTTATGTTTCGCGAGGAAACTAAATGTCGTCACCTATTAGTGAATACCCATTTATTAGTGGCGAGGAATCCATTTATTTCCTCACCTGTTATCTTAATTAGAGACGAAATCAAATTTCGTCACCAATTTTTGTCGCAATAGGCCAACTTTGTTGTAGTGATTCAGAATGTGCTAGTTGATCTTGACATTGTCTAGCCGCCGCTTAGTGAAGTGCTAGTTGGGAAGATAGATTTGAAATCGGAATATAATATGTGGATCGTGTGATATTAGTAGCTTAGTATGTGATTTCAACGTAGACATTAAAATGAGGGAATAATGATGTATGCTCATATCATCTACGTGTGTTATTATAAATTGTTCATGAATCATGCTATATCATTCCATATTCATATAATATAGGTGTAGGCGTCTCTACTGGGCATTGTGGTTTTTTTTTTGTTAGGTACAGTTCTGGAGTCTTGCCATGGATTGTGTAGATGCATGGTGGTGCATATTTTTTTGAAGGCTTTCATCCTAGGACTTACTTAGCATCTATAGAACATATTTTTGAAAGATGTAAACTAACTCCTCTTTTGTTCAATTTTTTGTATTTGAAAATAAATCGTATTGTACTGATTCAAACTTGTTATTTTGGCTTGATGGACAGGGAGTGCTCCCTCATGAATTGTAATATTTTGAAACACGTTATCACTTATGGATTATGAGAATTAAGTTTTTGGGGCTTATTCTGAGTAGTTGTGAGATTTTTAAATGGTAAATAGGGTTATGAATTATGTTTGGAAACGAGGACGTGACAACTTGGTATTAGAGCATGAGTTAGAATACTTTGAGACCGTGGAGAGACTTAGAGTCTCATGGGTTCAAAACTCTTTATTTTAGAAGAACGCGTGTGTGCTTGTGTGCATGGTATTCATTTGCATTGCACCTCTCGTTGTTATTGAGTAATATAGAATTGATGACCTGTGTTGGGAACTTGTGTAAGGCGTTGGCCTTGTATTATATGGTTGTTTGACGTTATTAGCCCCTTGTACTTTGTAGCATTATGCCTCTTAGACGTGGTGTGAGATTAGGCAGACCCCGAGGCCGAGGTCGAGGTTGCTACCATGAGATACCGTTAGAGGACATTGTGAGTCAATAGAGGTTCCTTGAGGAAGTGGAACAAAATGTCAAACTATTGATTGTTTCGGGCGTGTTTGCGAGGGAGTTTATGCCGGCACTTGCCAAGGCTAATCTACTGAATTCTGCCGCAAGGCCCAATGCTAGGAATCGGACAATCGATGCGATGAGGGAGTTTCGTTGCCTCAATCCACCACAGTTCAATAGAGAAGGTGGTGACTTTCTTGCTGCCAACCATTGGCTCTCCGAGATACATAAATTATTCACTACATTGAGAATAGTGGAAGATAATCTTTAGGTTGGTATTGTGGCATGTCTGTTGATGGGGGAAGGGAACGAATGGTGAGAATTGATTCTTGAAGGAAAGAAAGATGCACGAAGGGTCGCTAGACAAGTTGCTAGGTTCAATGATCCGATGTGGACACGTTGACCTGGTCAAACTTCGAGGTTCTCTTTGAAAACTAGTACTTTTTGCTATCCTATCGGTGAGCAATTATGTGAGCAGTTTGAGAGGTTAGAGTAGGGAACCATGATCGTGGTAGAGTATGCAGCGAGGTCTCAGACTTTTATCCCGTTTTGCGCTGGAGCTCGTGACTTCAGAATACCGTAAGTGTCAGCGTTTTGAGAGGGTTTTCACTCTTCAGTTAAGAGGCTCATGGTGAGCTAGCACAAGATGAGATTTGTTGATATTGTTGAGTGTGCTAGGAGTGTTGAATTGCCCAAGGAGATACAACAAGGTTCCAGAGTTTGGGAACCAAGGCAGTCAAGTGTGATGCCTAATTCATCTTCTTTGGGGAGTTTTGGGAGTCAAGGACGCAAACTGTCACGCCCCGAATTTTCATAACATTAAAAACACAAAATAATATTCATAATTCTACCAATTACCATTTCGAAGTCAAGGGGCACTACCGGCCCAAAGTACATAATCAAGATTCTCAAAAAGAAATTTTGAAGTTCCACTTGAGTTCACAAATAAGTAAGGAAGTTATATTACATCTACCCCAAAAATAAGTTTATGCAGATGTGTTGTAACTTCTCTCCTTGGTCTATTAAAAAAAAAAGCCATGCCACGCAATCCATGCTACTCCTCAGCTACGGTACCTGAAAGATGGAGGGGTTGAGCTACACGCCCAGTAGGAAAATCTATGCCAAGATTATGTATACATGAGATGCATGGCATGCACTAAGAACATGGTATAACAATGCATCACTTTCATCTATCGTACACAATCACGCGATTAACCATCCACTGTCCGCCAATACACATATAGCAACCAGGTCTCAAAATTCACTCATTGTTCACATCCAATGTCAATCGGTTACACTCACATAAGTCAAGATATTTATACCCTAGCACTTCTCCCAACGGAGGCTAGACAGGGCATCATGTCGTGCCAAACAATAATCATGCGTATATCCTAGCACATCTCCCAACGGAGGCTAGCCAGTGCCGATTCATGGCATCTCCTAGCACATTCCCAACCGGGAGCTAGTCTCATAGTTTGCCTAGCACCACTCCCAACGGAGGCTAGTATTACATTTATCGTTCACGACGACTAATGTCAAGCAAATTATTCACATCTCACATTCATTAATTCATCCACACTTATCCAATCCCGATTTTCTACATTCATGTCAAACGATCAATCAATGATGTTCCACAGTATAATACACAACGGAAATAAAATCAGAACACCAAAAGCACACGGTCTTCATTCCAGAAGCCCTAGGAGCGCTACACCAAAAACAAGGGAGCGCTACCCATCTCGGATCCGGGAGCGCTACACCAAAAACAAGGGAGTGCTACCCTCTCATTCCAGAATCCCTAGGAGCGCTACACCAAAAACAAGGGAGCGCTACCTGTGCAGTAAATCAGCGCGATTTCCAGATTTCTCACTCGGTTCACATCACACCAAAACTACAAATTAACCACGAACTAGGCACCAAAACACATCACATACACATAATACAAGGTAGAAATCCCTACCTCAAGCTTTGAAGTGGAAGATTCGGCCCAAAGATGAAAGCCCTAGCTCGGTTGGTGCTCCAAAGCTCAAATCCGTGCCTCCCGAGCTTCAATCCACGATCCAACTTCGGTTCCTTGCTAGACACGGTGCAAAGCTCCTAAATCTCCGAGCAATTCGAAAATGGTGAGGAAAATTTGTGGATTTGGGTAGAGAGAGGTGAGAGAGAGGATTTGGGGAAGAAATGAGGGGACTCCCCCTCCCTCTCCAAAATTTGACTTTTAACCCCCAAAGGGTACCCACGTAATTTGCTAAGTGAGGTTACGCGCACGAAATAACACAAAGGACTCCGGGCTCGGTTCCCATAATCATAATTGTATATATATAACACACTTAATTAGATTTATTTATCCGAAATAAACTTTCAATTAATTATTTTGAAAATTCAAATTTTCCGGGTCCTTACACAAACGATAGCGAGACCAATTTCAGTCTTAGAGGAGCTATTCCAATCTTAGGCTGCCTATTTCGTCGAATTCACAAAGCAATACTTCTAGGCCCTTAAAGGTGTGTTTTTTATGCAATCAACCGAGTCATATCCACTCTAAGTGCCCGATGCCTCCCAAGGTTTGTTATATTTGTGGTAAGAAAGATCATATTTTAAGAAATTATCCTCAAAGGGGAGGAGCACATAGTGAGGTTGGCTCAGTGTAACAACCGAGATAAGAACAGAGTCAAGGACAACAATCATTTTGGGCTCCACAACAACAACAGCCATCCCATTTTCGTCAAGTCACGTCAGTTCAGGGTTCTCAATTCGAGAAAGGGGCTAGTTCTTCGACGCTAGTGAACTTTTCAAGACAAAGAGGTAGTTATATGCAAGGACATCGTGTTCCTGCTAGAGCATACAATATCACATCTGCTATGGCACCTTCTACTTTCCAAAGCCCGAACGTGTCAATCGTGAGGAGTACGTTTCTCATGTTCAACTCTTTTGCAAGAGCTCTATTTGATTTTAAAGCATGACATTCATTTTTTGTTGCATCAGTTGCTTGTGCTTTGGAGTTGGAGACTATTTTGCCAAACTCATCGCTGCATGTTGAGACATCTATTGGAGGGAGATCATTATTTGATAGTGTGTGTAGAGATTGCGAACTTGTTATAATTGAGTGTCATTTTGTTTGTGATTTCATTGTGTTGAGTATTATCGGGTTTGATGTTATCTTGGGTATGGACTGGTTGTCTATCTATCATGGTATGATTGATTATTTTAAACTTTGGATTTGTATTTGTTCACCCGATGATGATTATTTGAGTTCTTTGGAGAATGTCGGGAGCTATTAGAGCCTTATTTATCTGAACCTCGGGAGTGGAATTCTATTTATGCGTTATTGGTTAGTTTGACTCTTGACGATAATGTGCATGCTCGTGGTGAATTACTGTTAGTGGTTTGAGATTTTCTAGATGTGTTCCCAAAAGAGTTACCCAGTTTATCTCCTGAGAGAGAGATTGAGTTTGTGATAGATTTGATTCTAGGTGCCACACCAATTTCTATGCCTGCATATCGTTTTGCACCGGCCGAATTGAAGGAATTGAAAATCTAGTTGCAAGAGTTGGATTTTATACGCCCAAGTACGTTACCATAGGGAGCTTTTGCCCTATTTGCACAGAAGAAAAATGGATCTTTAAGCTTTTGTATTGATTATCAAAAGTTGAACCGTGTGACCACAAATAACAAGTACCCGATATCAAGAATTGATAACATGTTTGACCAACTCCAAAGAGCAAAATGTTTTTCGAAGATTGACTTGAGATTGGGGTATCATCAGTTGAGGGTTCAGAGTGAGGACATTTCGAATATCGCTTTTCGTACACGCTATGCGCACTATGAATTTGTGGTCATGCCATTCGAGTTGACCAATGCGCTGGCAACGTTCATAAATATTATGGACTTCTTTCGCATATACCTTGATCAGTTCATGGTGGTATTCGTTAATGATATCTTGATCTATTCGACTACGAAGGAAGAATATCAATCACACCCTATCATTGTTCTTGGACTTTTGAAGGAGCACTGTTTTTACGCTAAGCTTAACAAGTGTGAGTTTTGACTTTTCGAGGTCAAGTTTTTGGAGTATGTTGTTTCTTAAGGTGGAGAATCTGTTGATCCGTGAAAGATAGAATCCATTATGGATTGACAACGACCGAAAAATATTTTTGAGATTCAGAGATTTTTGGGCTTGGCCAAGCATTATCGTCGTTTTGTTCTTGACTTTTCTTGTTTGGCGGTGCCTGTGACTCGATTGACTCATAAGGGGACTCGTTTTGTTTAAGATGATGCTTGTGAGGTAGCATTTGAGTAGTTAAAGCAGTGTTTGACTAGCGCACCAGTATTGATTGTGCCCGAGTGAGGAGTGAGTTATTCTGTGTATTGTGATGCTTGAAGGATGGACTCGGATGTGTGCTGATGCAGACAGGACGAGCTGTAGCCTACGGGTCAAGCAATTGAAGATTAATGAACGAAATTACCCTACGCATGATTTGGAGCTTGCCACCGTTGTGTTTGCATTGAAGATTTGGCGGCACTATCTTTATAGTGAGAAGTTTGAAGTCTTTTCTAATCACAAGATCTTGGAAGTATTTATTTTCTCAGAGGGAGTTGAACTTGAGGCAACACCGTTGAATGAAATACATTGAGGATTATGACTTTAAGCTATAGTATCACCCAGGGAAGGTGAATGTTGTACTGGATGCTTTGAGTGGAAAACCAACCCGATTGGCGAGCTTTGCCATTTATGAATGGAAAGTGATGAATGAGTTGGGGAGTTATGCAACACATTTTGAGGAGGCCAGTGATGGAGTGACGTTATGCAATTTGACAATCCAATCTACTTTATCGACTCAAGTAGCGGACGCACGACAACACGATGAAGAGATAGAGGAATTACGCCGAAAGTTCCGTAGTAATAGCAAAAGAGATATCAAGTCTAATACACGGCATAGCATATATAAGGCTTCCATCCACAGTAGCATAAGGAACTATTCTCATCTTATTTTCCTTTTCAAGTGTTTTAGAACACTAATCCATGGATAGAAAGATTCCATGTCTGAAAAGGAGGAATCTTCTCTTGGAATCTTGCATGCCAAATCGAGTAAGAATTGTATCGATATAAGTAGTTTGTGATAATCACAACATCATTTGCTTGCAATCTCTAATAATTTGATCCCAAGGATATGACCGGCTTCTCCCAGGTCCTTCATATCGTATTGATTGGGTAACCACACTTTCACTGAAGAAAAAATCCCCACATCATTTTCGATGAGAAAAATATCATCTACATATAGTACCAAAAACACCACTACTTTTTCACTGCATCACTTGTACACACATGATTCATCCGGACTTTGATCAAAACTAAAAATTTAATTGCCTGATTAAAATGAATATTCCAAGATTTTGATGATTGTTTTAGTTCATATCGTGTGCTTTTGGCCCTTTACTATGAAAACAACTAGTTGCATCATGTAGATGCATTCATCCAGATTGCTATTAAGGAGCGCAATCTTGACATCCATTTGTCAAATCTCATAATCGAGATGAGTCATAATGAATAAGAGAATCCGAATGGACTTTAGCATAGCTACCGACGAAAAAGTTTCCTCACAGTCGATCCCTTCTTTATAAGTAAAATATTTCGATACAAGCCTAATTTTAAATTTTTTTACCTTCCCGTCCACTCCTCTCTTTTTCTTGTATATCCACTTGCATCCAGCAGGTTTTATCCCTTCAGATGGTTCTACAATATCCCAGACTTGATTAGAGTACATAGACTCTATTTTTGAATTCATAACCTTTCATCAAAATTTCACATTTGTATCTTGTATTTGTAAAGACCCGGAAAATTTTGAAAATTTTATATTAATATACGGGTTAATGAGAATAATAAATGTGGAGTATGTGAAAATTGGTGTAAAAGCATGATTTGGGGTCAATTTGATATAATGTAATAACCTTGGGGGCTTGTGGAAGCATGTTGTGAAACCTAGGGGTGTAAGTGTAATTTTTGGGTGTTGGATCTGGTTCATATCAGATCAGACAAATCCTTTTGTCTAAATAACAAACTCATTTCTCTCTTCTCTTCTCCCTCAGGTTGAGCTCTCTCTCAAAACCCCATCCGAAAAACTTGCTCCAAACTTCAATTCCTTCAAGATCCTATGGATTTCTCTCATCCTTGGTTGATATCCGGTGGTGGTTTGCAACCATTTGCTTGGAGGAGGTGTTCTTGGCAGTTTGTAACATTTGGAAGCTAAGGCTTGAAGTTGAGAGTTTGATTCTTGAATCCGGAATTTGAGGTAGGGATTTCTCACACTTATTACGCGTATAGAACTTGATTTTGTTATCATTTGATGCCTTGAAGTTGAGTTGAGAAATCCTAAGTTCATTGTTGAAAATCTGTTAGAAATGCCTTTATTCGTGCCCGATACACCGGTGCCTTGTTTTTGGTAGCACTGGTGCCAATTGCTTTCTGTATCTCAGATTTGGTGCTTGACACCGGTGCCTTGATTTTTGATACACCGGTGCCTCCTTTTGAAATTGCTCTCTGTGTCTCAGACTTGGTACTTGACACCAGTGTCTTGATTTTTGATACACCGGTGCCTCCCTTTCAAATTCTCAGATTTTGGACTAAGCACCGGTGCCTTATTTTTGGTGACACCGGTGTCATTTGCTAACAGTATCTTGGCATTTCACTGAGCACCGGTGCCTTATTTTTGGGCACACCGGTGCCTTCTTTTTTGAAACTTTCTATTGGTTTTGCCATGCTTCGGCATTTATTTTGACGCATTCTTTTGCCTATATTAGAACTCCGTGAACTCTAAAACTTACTTTTTCTTGGACATTAAATGTTGGATTTTATTTATCGATTTAGATCATGTTAAGCATTGTATCTTGCCATTAATGAGAACAAAGGAAGTGAATTATGTGACACACATTGATATTGAACTTGGTGGGTGAAAGTGATGAACTTTATGACTTGTGTGCACATTTTTACAATACAACACGAACGTTATGAGACACATGACATATGTGAACACCATACTAGACTCCTTCGGGAATGCTAGGCATGGCCATGTACTGGAATACCTTCGGGAGTGCCAGGAATGTACTGGAATGCCTCCGGGAGTGCCAGGAATGACACTTTGATACATAACGAGGACAGATTGGTGACACACGACATTCATGGATTTGAATTAAACGGATTAAGGAACGATGGTACACAATAGAGTTATCTATGCTCTCTCCCAATCTAATATTGCTTCCGTTTACTCTATCCCTCTTTGTGTTGATATAAATGTTCGTGCAACACATCATATCATGTCATATGCATGTAATACTTGTGTAGACTTTCCTACTGGGCTGTCGAGCTCAACCCTTCTTTCTTTTCAGGTACGACCTTGAAGTGATAGCATGGGGTGCTTGGCTTGCATGGATCGACATGCATACTTAGGAAAGCTGCGATCGACATGCATACTTAGGAAAGCTGCATCGGATGAATTATTTAACATCTTTTATTTATCATTTTTGAAAGGAGATGTAATGTAACTCATACTTTATTTATTTCTGTTCAAATGATGTAAACTACTCAATTCCTTTTTGGCTTTGGAGATAATGATCATTGATCGAAGCGACCACTTTTGTAATCTATTTCAAACTTATTTTGATTTACTCTATCGTCAATGTACCTTTTGGGAATTTTGGTGAGATTGTGAGTCTTTATTAATGGTAAATGTATTAAATTATGTTTAAAATTGAGGGCGTGATAGTATTGCTTCATTGTAATTACAGCGTTCGGCATCCAGTTCCTCATGAATTCTATCAAATGATTCTCGCATGAACATGTACCGATTGGGTTGAATAATTACCCTTCCACTACCACGAGACACCGTTGTATAAATTATTATTTCTTATAGTGTTTCCTCTTGCACTAACGGTGCTAAAGAAGTTTGCATTGATTTCTCTCCTCTCAATTTCTCTATAATAATCTTACTTCTGGTCTTGTGATCCATAACATATTCCTCCTCTAAGTATCGGGCATTTGTGGTAACAATGACCTTCTGATTCTTAGGATTATAAAACAAGTCACCCTTCGTTCCTCTAGGGTATTCTACAAAGAATCAAACTTCTATCCTTGATTTTAACTTATCTGCGTTCACTTTCAGCACATGTGTTGAACTACCTAAAATCCGAACATGTCGTAGACTAGACTTCTGCTCAGTCCACAAATTCTATGGGAGTAGAAGGTACTAATTTAGGTGGTTCAAAGTTACGCATTTATGCTGCTGTTTCTAATGAATGTCCTCAAAATGAAATTGGTAAATCTAAATAACTCGTCATATATCTTACCATGTCCATATGAGTCTTATTCCTTCTTTACGTTGCACCATTTTGTTGTGACATACCAGGTGCAGACAATATGGATGTAATCCCTCCATCAGATAAGTAGTCCCTGAACTCTATCAAGAAGTATTCGACACCATGATCTGATCGTAGTGTCTTCATACATTTTTCAAGATGCGTATCTGTTTTTGCTCTATACACTTTAAATTTCTTAAAGGTTTTGGACTTACGATGCATTAAATAAATGTACCCATAGAATCAGAGCCACCATTTGCTTGGACGTTCATAGGTCCACACAAATCAGAGTCAACTAATTCCAGCGACTCTTTGGCTCTATACCCTTTGGCCAAGTAGGACCTTTTTTTTTTTCATTTTACCTTCTAAACAGGATTCACCCAATGAAAGTTTCTTTACTTTCAATGAACCCAATCGTCCATTTTGAACCAGTCTTGAAATCCTTTTAAGATTAATATGACACAGGTGTAAGTGTCAAAGATATGTTTGGTTCAATTCAGAAGGTGTCTTTCTCTTACATGATATATTATTTATATTGTTTTGTTCATTCAGTTGTAGTATGGGAGGGATAAGATTAATAATATAAAGATCATCCACCAATGACCCAGAACAAATGAAAGGTTTATTAAACTTAATAAGCACGGAGTCATTGAAATTAACCAAATAACTATTTTTAACCAACTTAGAAATTGAAATCAAATTTCTTCTAATACTAAGAATATAAAGACTATCTTTTACTATTGAAATCCTATCACTATCAAAATTAAGACGTAAATCTCCCATTACAACTGCTGCTGCTTTTATGGCATGTTCATGTGTAGGTAAACCTCTCCATCACTAAGTTGTGTGGTTTCCTCAAACCTCTGCAACGAATTGCAAATATGATTAGTGGCTCTTTTATCTACACACCAAGAATTGGTAGATAGCACTGCTAAATATGTTTCAACCACTAGATTGTTCAATTTGTTGAGATAGACCAGACATTACTTCTTCCAGTACCCTATCTGTTTGTAGTAAACACTTTCCATTAGAATTTTTCACTTCACCTTGTGGTCCATTATTCACTTGAAGAATTACAACCTGGTTTTAAGCTTTTTTTTTTGTTTCTACTTGCCTTTCAGTTTAGAAGCAAAGCCTTTCTGAAGTATAAACATATTTTTTGACCTTTTCATTACGCCCTCTGCTGCTTGGAGTTCTTCAAGAAGTTTTGTCAAAGTATAACAACATTCGTTCCTATTGTAATTCATATGAAAATTCTTAAAACTCTTTGGTAGTGAATGGAGTATGATATCGATTTGGATTTCTCCATTCATTTCAGCTTGAAGGATCTCTAGTTTATTTACATAACTCATCATCTATATAACATGATCCCTTACTGATCTCTAGTGGGCATAGACTGATGCTGATGTTGCAGAACAATTGACATAAATACCAAAATGTAACACCATGCGATCTCATCAGTCTTAATCCACTTCTTATAAGGCCGGGCTTCCTCATCGGTTCCCCCTCATCAGGTTTTTGTGGACAAGTCGCACTGAGCACATATTTGCACTCTTCAGCAGTCAACACCGTAAAGACCCAGAAAATTTGAATTTTTATATTAATATACGGGTTAATAAGCTTAATTAATGTGGAGTACGAGAAAATTGGTGTTAAAGCATGATTTGGGGTCAATATGATATAATGTAATAACCTTGGGGGCTTGTGGTAGCATGTTGTGAAACCTAGGGGTGTAAGTGTAATTTTTGGTGTGTTGAGTTTGGGGTATATCAGACAAATCCATTTGGTCCAAACCCAAACCCATTCTCCCTCTTCTCTCTCATACGGTTGCTCTCTCATCCAACACCCCATCCGAAAATCTTGCTCCAAACTTGGATTCTTTCAAGATTCTACGCATTTCCCTCATCCTTGGTTGATATCTGGTGGTGGTTTACAACCATTTGCTTGGAGGAGGTGCATTTGGCTTTTTACATCTTTTTGGAAGCTAAAGCTTGAAGTTGGGAGTTTGATTATTGAATCCGGAAGTTGAGGTATGGATTTCTCACACTTATTACACGTATAGAACTTGATTTGGTTGTCATTTGATACTTTGAAGTTGAGTGGAAAAGCCCTAAGTTTGTTCTTGAAAATCTGTTAGAAATGTCCTTGTTCGTACCCGATGCACCGGTGCCTTGTTTTTGGTGACACCGGTGCTAACTGTTCTCTGTATCTCAGATTTGTGCTTGACACCGGTGCTAACTGTTCTCTGTATCTCAGATTTGTGCTTGACACCGGTACCTTGATTTTTGATACACCATGGTGTCTCCCTTTGAATTTGCTCTCTGTATATCAGAATTGGTACTTGACACCGGTGCCTTGATTTTTGATACACCGGTGTCTGCCTTTAAAATTCTCATATTTTGGACTAAGCACCGGTGCCTTGTTTTTTGTGACACCGGTGTCATTTGTTCTCTGCATCTTGGTATTTTACTGAGCACCGGTGCCTTGTTTTTGGGCACACCGGTGCCTTCTCCTTTGAAACTTTCCATTGTTTTGGCTATGCTTTGTATTGTGAAATTTTAATGTACTTGCAAGCGCACGAATCGTACCGAAGTATAGTAATGCAAGAGCGAGGTCGAACCCACAAGGACTTGTGATTTTTATTAAGAAAAACTAAATAGATCAAATTGATTTAACCCTAACCTAGTTGACAAAAAGTTGTGAATTTTTTTATTCTAAAATAATTAAACAAACGAAGCTAAAAATAAATTAAAGACTTTAAAAATCAAATATTCACGGAAAAGTAGGTTTGAATTAAGTGTTGAGAAAATAACTAGGGTTTCGGAATCCGCCCCATAAATATTTATCAATTAACCTTATGTAGTGATTTTTCCTATTATTTTCTACACAATGATTTAGAGGTCAATCTTAATCACTATGGATAATATATTTTTTTAAGCACTTTTATTTTTTTTACGAATGTTTGTTCTTTCCCAGCTTCAAGGTTTAAGCCTAAATCATTATCTGTATCCATAAAAATAAATCACAGATGATACCCAGTACTTAAATATTTAACCATAATAAACCAAGCAATATAATTGAGCCAATAACAGTTTTCAATAAACGCATATAGGAAAAATCAACTGCATAAAATTAATCAATAAAATATATGAGGTTTCATCCTTAAGCCTAGTTTCAATGTTTAGCTACTCATGGAGTTGATGAAACATAAATCGATATAACAATAAAACTCATTGAAGAAAATATAAATCTTACAAAAATATGGAAGAGCAACCTTGGATTTATTTTTTCTCTTTTTGATTTTTCAGCCGTGTACCGTGTAGTGCTCTTGCTTTCAGATATGAGCCTCTTTTCTCCCTTCCCTTCTTGTGCCGTGAGATTCTCCACTTGGTAGTTAGTCTTTTTTTTTTCTCTTTTGCTCTCTCAAATCAGCCGTGAGATCCCCCACATAAGCCAACCCTCCTCCTTTTATTCCTTTCAAAACTTGACTTGGTCCCCTTTTTAGATAATTCCTTATTTTTTTGATACTAATCCCTAATAATCAGCGATGGCTTTTATTTTCCTAATTCCTATATACTTCTATTGGCCCACCAACACACTCACACGTGCAGTATATCATTTTTATGCTTATTTTTGGACTTTTATTTCTAAATTAATTAAAATCCCCAATACATTTTATCTCCCTTCTTCGAGGTCGGAGGTTGGAGTAATTACAACACGCATAAAATATGAGTTGTCATCATTTTCCTCCAAATTAAATATATTGATGTTAATAATAAAAAAAATACGAAATAGGAAATATTAGACATAATCAATAATTAACAACTTATGTTATTGTGGCTTAAATATGTTAATATTTTGTACTTATCAAATACCCCCAAACTTAGTTTTTTGCTAGTCCTCGAGCAAAAGAAATAAAATAAATTAAGAAAAAGCTAAAAGAAAAATACTAATTATTCCACTGTCGAGGGAAGTTCGATTGCATTTAGCGTATGCAACAAGCCTTTAAACCCCTAGGTTATCCTAGTGGACGAGTTGTAGTCTCGTGAGGGTTTGCAGTGAATATACCCACAAAATCCTAAATGCAGTGAGTTCAAAAACAAAGTCATGTGTCTTACCACCTCCACACAAAAATCAACTAAAATCTCAAAATACTACCAACAAGTAAAGCTGTCCATGTAATTCAATGTTTGGAGTGTGTGAAAAGTTTGGCCAACACAAACACAATTCAAGCCTCTAAGATGAACATGACCTGATTCTCTGTCTGAAACATGCTTCGAACTCAAAACTTACCGGATGATGCACTCCACAAATAAATCACTCGACTTTGGTGTTATGATACTCTCAATATATGTGCAAGGGGAAGATGTGTAATTCAAAATCAAGATATCTTGCACATAATGATATTTCTTTACAATACGTCAAATTGAAAGAACATGTAGTCTCATGAAAGGAATGTCAAATACTGAGAAGTAAAGTAACTATCACGCTATCACTTCCATCAACCATGTTCACATCCAAACCATACCATCCCAAAGATCATATAGGACTTTTACTAGGTTGTAATGTAGAGGTTAAGGAGAAATGTGAGCGTAAAGGGTAAAGAAGATAATTTAATTGGAATATTTTGGAGGCACGTGGGATAGTCAAGGAATACAAAGGACAGTAACTGTGAGAATATGTTTATCCCTCAAATTTCACCACTTTACATACTCTCATTCTCTTTCGGAGATATTTTTCTTTTGAATATATATTTTTTTTCATCTTTTTCTTGTCCTCTAATTTTGTCTTTTTGGACAATTCTTCTTTTTTTTTTAACCCTCTTTCTCATCAAACTTCAATTATTTTGCCCTTTATTTTTAAATAATTGATATCCCAGTCATGCTCCAAAACAATTTAGATGGTGGAGTTAATAAAGAAAAGGCTAATTTGAAGGCTCAAACTTGGCTTCTAAGGGTTGATGAACAAAGAACAATAAGGCTCAAATAGACAAAGATAGCCTAAAATCATCTCTCCAGAATTGGTATGATCCTTCAATTTTCATGATATCAAGAATTTTCAAGTGTAGCACTTAAATTAATAATTCTCCGTATTCAACCAAATGAAAGATTAATGAGACTAAACAACGAAGTAATGTGCTTTCAAAGGAAATTTAAGAGTAAATTTAAATAATCCTCCAACAAAAAGAATGGCTCAAAAGCTCACTGGGTTTTAGTCTCCGCTATTGTTCTTCAAGGTTATCAAATCATGCTCACTCATTAACTAACAACAGTATTCATGTGGCCAAAGTGCAGTGTAAGAATTTCCAAACATGAAACATGAAATACCTTACAAAGAAAGTAGCATAAAAGACTTTAATATGATTCTCATGCTTAGGCAACAAGGTTTCTATAACTATGTCTCATCACTCAAAGCATTGAACGAAAGATGTTCTTACCCTTTTTTGTAAAAAAAATTTAAGTTAATTTTTTTTTCTTCATAAAACTATTTAAACCTATGACACGCTTAAGACATGGACAAACATTACTTTCCCCCCAAACCTAAATATGACAGTGTCTTCAGTGGCATGAAAGTAAAATTCGAAAGGAGACATTGACATAACAAAATAAATGAGATCAAGTAAACCTGATAAGTGCAATGATGCTAAAAGGCCTGCAATCCTGCAAAGAGTTAGAACATCACGAAAAATAAAACAAAACAAAAGTAGATGCCACAATGACAAAATGATCATTAATTTTTTTTCTTCTTACTGCACTACCCCCAAACTTGATTGTTGTCTGAAACTCAATGGATAACGATCCTCCCCGCATCGTCGTAAAGCATGAGGCGGAAGGAGAGTGGACTATTCCAATGAAAATGGTAGGCCACATTATATATCGAAAGTAAGTCGCGAGAACGACAACATGGTGGAGCAGGAACAGGATCATGAAAGTGATAAACATAAAGTAAAAAGGCATGGTCAATAGTTTAAGGATCCCAATCCGGTATTTCCACAATGTCGTATGCCCAAAGAGTTGCGTAATACATGCGACCATGATAATTTCTAGTGTCTTCGATGAAGGACGGGGGTGTCAATTGGAGACAAGATATTAGTAACGGTAAGAGCTCCCTTCGGGTGGCAAATATTGTCGGCATAATGTAGGTGAATTTTTTTATTTTTGCTATGAACCTAAAAATAAAAAATAACACAAAGATAAGTAGAATAATAAGTAAAAATCTAGTAAAACTACTAATATAAATTAATATACAAAGATAAATAATTGTGGGTAGATCAATAAATTAGTCCTGATAAACAGGATCCTCTAAAGGACTTCTTCTACCTCTTGATTTTTTAGTTCAATGAAAGGTTTTAGCCTTTGTCCATTTACTTTAAACACCTCACCATTCTTAGGATTCGCAATTTCAACAGCCCCATGTGGATAAGTGGTGCGAACAATAAAAGGGCCAGACCAACGGGAACGAAGCTTACCAGGAAATAAATGTAGTCGAGAATTATAAAGGAGGACTTTTTGACCTGCAGTGAAAGACTTCCTTAAAATGTTCTGATCATGGACTCTTTTCATGCGTTCCTTGTATGATTTTGCACAATCGTAAGCATCGTCTCTAATTTCTTCCAGTTCATTCAGTTGTAATTTTCTGCGAGTTCCTGCCTTGTTAAGATCAAAATTTAATTATTTTATAGCCCAATATTCTCTATGTTCTAACTCAACAGGTAAGTGACATGCCTTTCCATAGACAAGTCGGTAAGGAGACATTCCAATAGGAGTTTTGAATGCGGTACGGTATGCCCACAACGCATCACTTAGTCTTAAGGACCAATCTTTGCGGCTAGGATTTACTGTTTTCTCGAGTATTTGTTTAATTTCTCTATTGGATATCTCAACTTGACCACTAGTTTGTGGGTGGTAAGGGGTTGTAACTTTATGGGTTATAAAATATTTGGTCATCAGATGTTCAAATATCATATTACAAAAATGTTTTCCGCCATCACTAATAATAGCACGTGGAGTACCAAAACGAGCAAATATATTCTCTTTCAAAAAGTGGACCACAACCTTGTGATCATTGGTTCGGAACCACGCAATGGCCTCTACCCACTTGGATACATAATCAACTGCAACGAGGATATATAAATTACCAAAAGAATTAGAAAATGGACTCATAAAATCTATACCCCAAACATCAAATATTTCGACAATTAAGATCGGATTGAGTGGCATCATATTTCTTTTTGAGATACTTCCTAATTTTTGACATCGCTCACAGGCTACACAATATGCATGAGAATCACGAAATATAGAGGGCCAATAGAATCCGCACTGCAAAATTTTTGCAGCGGTCTTTTTACCACTAAAATGCCCTCCACAAGCATGATCATGACAGAAAGATATGACACTTTGCTGGTCACTATCTGGAATGCACCTTCTAATTATTTGATCAGAACAATATTTAAATAAATATAGATCATCCCAAAAGAAATACTTAACCTCAGCTAAAAATTTTGATTTATCATTTTTGGACCAGTGTCAAGATAATTCACAATATCAGCAAACCAAGGTAAAGGTAATTGGGAGATCTGCATTAATTGTTCATCAGGGAAAGTCTCTGAAATAGGTAATGGATCCTTAGTAAATTCTACAACCATTCTAGATAAATGGTCTGCCACAACATTTTCGGAACCCTTCTTATCCCGAATTTCTATGTCAAACTCTTGCAACAACAAAATCCATCGAATTAAACGAGACTTAGCATCTTTTTTAGACAAAAGATATTTCAATGCAGTATGATCTGAATAAATTATAATTTTGGACCCTAACAAATATGCTCTAAATTTTTCTAATGCGTACACCACAGCCAACAACTCTTTTTCTGTGGTAGAATAATTGAGTTGAGCATCATTGAGAGTTTTACTAGCATAATAAATTACGTGGGGAAGTTTTTCAACATGCTGCCCTAGAACAGCACCAATCGCATAATCAGATGCATCACACATAATCTCAAACGGTTTACTCCAATCAGGGGATTGAATTATAGGGGCTGTGGTTAATTCTTTTTTTAATTGTTCAAAGGCACGATGACATTCAGCATTAAACACAAATGGCACATCTTTTGCAAGTAAGTGGCACAGAGGTCTAGAAATTTTGCTAAAATATTTTATGAACCTTCTATAAAATCCATCATGCTCTAAGAAGGATCTAATTTCTTTCACAGTTCGCGGGGGTGGAAGGTTAGAAATCAAATCGACTTTGGCTTTATCCACCTCAATACCTTTATGTGAAACAATATGACCAAGAACAATTCCTTGTTTTACCATGAAATGACATTTCTCCCAGTTAAGCACTAGGTTCTTCTCTTTACATCTAATCAATACTAGGCTTAGATGGTGCAAGCACTCAAAGGAAGACCCAAATACAGAAAAATCATCCATAAAAACTTCTAGAAAACGTTCAACCATATCAGAAAAAATACTAATCATGCATCTTTGAAAAGTGGCTGGTGCATTACATAAGCCGAATGGCATACGGCGGTATGCAAATGTACCATAAGGGCATGTAAATGTGGTCTTTTCGTGATCTTGAGGATCGACCGGAACTTGGTTATAGCCAGAATAACCATCAAGGAAACAATAATATGCATGGCCAGCTAACCGTTCTAACATTTGATCGATAAAAGGAAGAGGAAAATGATCTTTTCTTGTCATAGAATTTAGCTTCCTATAGTCGATACAAACGCGCCATCCTGTTTGAACACGCGTGGGAACTAATTCATTGTTCTCATTCTTTATAACGGTGACACCAGACTTCTTAGGGACAACCTGAACAGGACTCACCCATTTACTATCGGAAATTGGGTAAATGACTCCAGCATCTAAAAGCTTAATAATTTCTTCTCTTACCACTTCTTGCATAGCAGGGTTTAAACGCCTTTGTGGTTCTCGAGAAGTTTTAGCATTCTCTTCTAAGTGAATTTTGTGCATTACTATAGAAGGACTAATCCCTTTTATATCATTAATTGACCATCCTATTGCCTCTTTATAATTTTGAAGAACAATAAGCAATTTTTGTTCTTGATTTTTATCTAAATCGGAAGCTATAATCGTGGGTAAATTTTTAGAAGGGCCAAGAAAAATATACTTTAAAGTGCTCGACAAAGGTTTTAACTCTAATTTGGGTGGCTCTATAATAGATGGGACTGGTGGCGATGACGAGAGTGAAAGAGGGATTTCCTTAACTTGCCATTGTTCAATACTCATCACCGGAGTGGAATCTAACAACGCATTGACTTGCTCAATAGATTCATCTATATCAAAATCACAACCAAAATAAGCTAAGCACGCCTCTAAAGGATCCTCGTGACTAGTTTGAAGGAATTTTTCATAAACAAAACTTTCGATCATGGAAACATTCTCTTCCTCATCTGGTGGTTGTTTGGTTATGTCAAAGATATTAAGCTCAGCCGTCATGTTTCCAAAAGAAATCCTCATCGCACCATTCCTACGTTGTATTTGAGCATTGGCTGTAGCTAGGAAAGGACACCCTAGAATAATAGGAATGTGTCCATTAGAGTTTTGAACAGGTTGTGTATCAAGGACTATAAAGTCCACTGGAAAGTAGAATTTATCTACTTGAATTAGGACATCCTCAACAATTCCTCTAGGAATTTTCACAGATCTATCGGCTAGTTGAAGGGTCACAAAAGTTGGTTTTAACTCCCCCAAACCTAACTGTAGGTATACAGAGTATGGCAATAAGTTCACACTGGCACCTAAATCTAGTAAAGCCCGCTCAATATGATGATCACCTATTGTACAAGCAATAGTAGGACAACCGAGGTCCTTATACTTGACAAGTATTTTGTGTTGGATAACGGAGCTTACTTGTCTTGCCAAAAATGCTTTCTTGTGCACATTAGTCTTTCTTTTTGTGGTGACTAAGTCCTTTAAAAATTTAGCATAGGAGGGCACTTGGTGGATTGCATCTAAAAATGGAATGTTAATTTGTACCCGTTTAAAAATTTCTAATATGTCTTTGTATTGTGCATTCTTCTTGGGTGTTTCTAGACGTTGAGGGAATGGTGCTTTGAGAATGTAACTCTTAACACAGGACTAGGCAATCCAAGCAAAGCTACGATTTATGGAGGGGGGATTGTCAAGCAAAGAGGGGGGTGTCAAGAAAGGGGTTAAGGACATCACGCCGTACATTTTGCGCCCCGCACCTTTAACGCTTTGCACCGAATTGCTCCGCACCGCATGTACTACTGCACAAATTTCCAGCCAAATGATGGTTACCCGCCAAGTGACGCCGTTGGCATTATGGACACAGGACTAGGCAATCCAAGCAAAGCTACGATTTAGGGTGGGGGGATTGTCAAGCAAAGAGGGGGGTGTCAAGAAAGGGGGTAAGGACATCACGCCGTACATTTTGCACCTCGCACCTTTAATGCTTTGCACCGAAGTGCTCCGCACCGCAAGTACTACTGCACAAATTTCCCGCCAAGTGACGCCGTTGGCATTATGAACACAGGACTAGGCAATCCAAGCAAAGCTACGATTTCGGGAGCAGGGATTGTCAAGCAAAGAGGGGGGTGTCAAGAAAGGGGGTAAGGACATCACGCCGTACATTTTGCGCCTCGCACCTTTAATGCTTTGCACCGAAGTTCTCCGCACTGCAAGTACTACTGCACAAATTTCCCGCCAAATGATGGTTACCCGCCAAGTGACGCCGTTGGCATTATGAACACAGGACTAGGCAATCGAAGCAAAGTTGCGATTTATGGAGGGGGGGACTGTCAAGCAAAGAGGGGGGTGACAATGCGTCCTCGAGGGCAGTTACATTTCCAATATTTCCATGCAAAAAATGGGGAGGGGCCGGGGTGGAGGGGGGGGCACTCAGCAAGGAGGCATACGGACATAGCTTGGCTTGGTTAGTGTCTTACTTCTTGGAAGCCATTCACTAATCATGCCAAGCCATGTGGGGATGCCAATGCATCATCGAGGGTGGCCACTTTTGGTTGCCAAGCCATGCAAACCGACTTGTTGGTGAGCCCATCGTTGGTAACATGAACAAAGGATTAGGCAATCCAAGCAAAACAATGTTTTTTTTTTTTTTTGGTGGGGGCGGGGGGGATTGCCCAACAAAGAGGGGAGGTGTTAAGAAAGGGGGTAAGGACATCACGCCGTACATTTTGCGCCTCGCACCTTTAATGCTTTGCACCGAAGTGCTCCGCACCGCAAGTACTACTGCACAAATTTCCCGCCAAATGATAGTTACCCGCCAAGTGACACCGTTGGCATTATGATCACAGGACTAGGCAATACAAGCAAAGCTACGTTTTAGGGAGGGGGGATTGTCAAGCAAAAGAGGGGGTGTCAAGAAAGGGGGTAAGGACATGACGCCATACATTTTGCGCCTCGCACCTTTAATGCTTTGCACCGAAGTGCTCCGCACCGCAAGTACTACTGCACAAATTTCCCGCCAAATGATGTTTACCCGCCAAGTGACGACGTTGGCATTATGAAGAAAGCACTAGGCAATCCAAGCAAAGCAACGATTTGATAGGGGGGGCGGGGGGGGGGGGGGGGGGGGAGGGGGTCTCTCAGCAAGGAGGCATGTCACGCCCGGATTTTCAGATATATAACATAATCATATTCATCATTCCGAAACCTCACAATTGCCCAAAATACAATTTCTAAAATCCCTCATTGATAAAATATTTCAAATATCACAATTCATGGGTGGCACTCCCGGCCCATCACCCCAAAATATAGTTTGAACAAATTCAATACCATTTGCTTTCAAATACAATGAAGGGACAAAAGAGGAATTAGTTTACATCTTTCAAAAAATAGTTCTAAAGATGCTATGTAACTCCTATATGAAAGCCTCCTCAAAACATGCACCACCATGCATCCATGCAATCCATGTCAAGTCTCTGGAACGGTACCTAAAAGAATGAAGGGGTGAGCTAAAAGCCCAGTAGAGATATCTACGCCAATATTATATGAATATGAATGATATGACATGCTTCGTGAACAGTTCATAATAACACATGTATGACAGATAATCCATTAGTCCATAAACAATACTGCATGTCAACCACTTTGATCAATTCGCGGTTTCCAGACCGATTCAGTTATCATATTCCAACTAGCACAGCACCCGTTGGTGGCTAGACAATATTGAAACGTACTAGCACATCTCCCGTCGGAGGCTAGACCATTTATATAACTAGCACATCTTCCGTCGGAGGCTAGACATCACATAACTAGCACAACTCCCGTCGGAGGCCAGAAATCACATTATGTCAAAGCAATACAAATTCATAGTTTGACCCTTTACTGGCCATACACATATCACGCCAATCACAATTCAACGTCATCGAGCCCTACGAAATTTATCGTCACAATAAGGTCCCGCTTGTGTCACATGTCCCACATACCATATGTATGAGTGGACGTACTCTTAAATGTCCAAAAATCCCAAATTAGGGTGAAAACAGTCAGTACAGGTCGCCCGACAAAGTCGCTCGAGCGGCAAAAAAGTCGCTGGACGGGCCAAAAATCAGTAAAGGTCGCTGGCTGGACAGTCGCTGGATAGTCGCTAGAGCGACTTCCAAGGTCGCTCGAGCGACGCCCAAGTCGCTCAAGCGACTTGGTCGATCTCAGGTTCGCACAGACAGTTCGTCACTCGATCGATTCGGCCAAAAAACGCAACAAAACCCAATCTAAATACGAAATCAACTACCAACATCATGAATATACACATAATAAGGGTGAGACATCCCTACCTCAAGCCTTAAATCAAAGGATTTGGCGAAGAAGTGAAAGCCCTAGGTTCCAAGCTCCGTATCTCTCCTTCCCGAGCTCCAAATCACGATCCGTCTTCGGTTCTACGTCAAGCACGACCCAAGCTCCCTCTATCCCGAAGGAATTCGAAAATGGCGGGATGGTTCGGTAGTGGTGGTAGAGAGAAGGTGGAGGGAGATATGGTGGAGGGAGAGAGAGAGATCTATGTGGGTGTTTTTGGTCTCCCCCTAATATCCCCAAAAATCTGATATTTTAGGGCCCCCAAGGCCCCCACATAATATATTACGTACGTAACGCGCGCGAAATAAAACCAAAGACCCCGGGCTCGGGTCTTATACCTAAAATTGCGAAACACATGTTAACCAATCAATCGAATAACCCCAAATATAAATTTAATTTATTTATTTTATTTATAAAAAGTTCAAAATTTTCCGGGTCTTTACAAGGCATCCGAACATAGCTTGGCATGGTCAGTGTCTGACTTCTTGGGAAGCCGTTCACTAATCATGCCAAGCCATGTGGGGATGCCAATGCTTCGAGGGTGGCCACTTCTTGGTTGCCAAGCCATGCCAACCGACTGTTGGCGACCCTTCTCAGCAAGAGGCATCCGAACATAGCTTGGCATGGTCAGTGTCTGACTTCTTAGGAAGCCGTTCACTAATCATGCAAAGCCATGTGGGGATGCCAATGCATCATCGAGGGTGGCCACTTCTGGTTGCCAAGCCAAAAACGATGCC
The DNA here is from genome assembly GCA_019985065.2 of Arctostaphylos glauca. Classification (NCBI taxonomy): domain Eukaryota; kingdom Viridiplantae; phylum Streptophyta; class Magnoliopsida; order Ericales; family Ericaceae; genus Arctostaphylos; species Arctostaphylos glauca. The sequence continues at coordinate 16,261,889 of JAHSPW020000015.1, read as the reverse complement.
GACCGACTTGTCGGCAAGCCTTCCAAGGGAACACATCGTTGCCAAGGCTTGGCCGAGGCATGTGCATGCACTAGGCCACCCACGTAGGCCGTTTTGGGGTGCCCATGCCCAAAGCAATGCCAACAAGCCTTCCAACCCGACCGGGGGTATTATTTCGATCATTTTTTCAGGCATTACCCTGGGCATGGTGCTCGAGTTCGTTTTTGGTTGCTCAAGCCAAAATGGCATGCCAAGCACGTCTTGTGGGCATGCCCACATGGTTGCCGAGTCTCTTGCGTGCACTAGTCTGCCCGCGTTGGCCGTTTTGGGGTGCCCAAGCCCAAGACAGAGCCAAGAATCCTTCCGGGACGGGTGTCTCCGACTTCATTTTTTGTTGCTCAAGCCAAAATGGCATGCCAAGCACGTCTTGTGGGCATGCCCACATGGTTGCCGAGTCTCTTGCATGCACTAGTCTGCCCACGTTGGCCGTTTTGGGGTGCCCAAGCCCAAGAGGGAGCCAAGAATCCTTCCGGGACGGGTGTCCGAGTTCGTTTTTGGTTGCTCAAGCCAAAATGGCATGCCAAGCACGTCTTGTGGGCATGCCCACGTGGTTGCCGAGTCTCTTGCGTGCACTAGTCTGCCCGCGTTGGCCGTTTTGGGGTGCCCAAGCCCAAGACAGAGCCAAGAATCCTTCCGGGACGGGTGTCTCCGACTTCATTTTTTGTTGCTCAAGCCAAAATGGCATGCCAAGCACGTCTTGTGGGCATGCCCACATGGTTGCCGAGTCTCTTGCATGCACTAGTCTGCCCACGTTGGCCGTTTTGGGGTGCCCAAGCCCAAGAGGGAGCCAAGAATCCTTCCGGGACGGGTGTCCGAGTTCGTTTTTGGTTGCTCAAGCCAAAATGGCATGCCAAGCACGTCTTGTGGGCATGCCCACGTGGTTGCCGAGTCTCTTGCGTGCACTAGTCCGGCCACGTTGGCCGTTTTGGGATGCCCAAGCCCAAGACGGTGCCAAGAATCCTTCCGGGACAACCGGGGGTATTTTGGTCATTTTTGGGGGCATTACCCCGAGCATGGTGTCCGACTTCGTTTTTGGTTGCTCAAGCCAAAATGGCATGCCAACCGTGTCTTGGTGGCCAGGCAATGTCGCACCAAGGCATGGGTAAGCCTTGGTAGCAACACCCCAGGAGGGACACCCCCCCCCCCCCCCCCCCCCCCCTAATATAGCATTCTAAGCCCTTCTCCTAGTGACAGGAGGAGACATTGCCTATGCTCGAGGAGTCATAATGGGGTTTTTTTGAAGAAATACGATTTATTTATGCCATAAATCAATGTAACCACCAAGACAATAAATAAACCCACCTATAAAAAAGATATTTTTAATTTTTTTCAGTTTGAATATTTTTAATTAATTAATTACTTAAAAATAGCTTAAAATATTAAAAAATACGAGAAAAATACGAACAATCATGGAAAAGTTATGGTTGACTTGGGAAAGCTATTCATGTATTTTAGCAAATATTGAGGCGAGTAGAATTGAAGAAGAATGCACAAAGTGGAATTTACAAAGCGTAAAAATAATAAAACGCGAGGATGATAAATAGTGCATGAACTCCAACATGTGGGAACCATTGAGTAATACTTTTGGGGTGTGTGCTTCACTCCCATTGTGTTGAACAATCATGCCTTGCCTTCCTTACTACTTCTTTGCATTCCGTTACGCATGCTCGTGCTACGCGGCTTGTAAGGTGTCCTTTCTTGGTTAGCCGAGCGTTGCCCTTTCGCAAGTTCATCCGAGAGCAATGTCTTTTCTTTTCGCTTTTTACTGTGTGTTGAGGTGCCGTTACTTGCCTCGCTTTGCCTTCGCGCAGTTTCTCGAAAGAATGGCATGTCGTTATTTTGCTTGTATTGAGCGGTGTCGTGGCATGGCTTCAACGTAGCTATATCGTGTCGAGGGTGCACTTCTATTCCGGTATCAAGGATAAAAGCCAAACTTAACCTCGTTTTTTATTTCATGCTCGTTTTATTTGGGATTCCTCCGCATGCCATTTCCCCGTTTGTAGGTAGCGAGCCAAGTCGTGCACATTTGTTGGAATCGGCATGGTTTTTGCACATCGACATGGCAAGTCGATCGTATTTCTAGGTAGCAACATCCGTTTTTGGCCCACCCGACATGAAACCCTTGCACGTTTCTAAGTACAAACCTCATTTTTGGCACGTACGCATGCTGAGTTATGCACGTTTCTAGGCAGCGATGTCCGTTTTGGCACGTCGTCGTGCCAAGGCGTGCACGTTTTCAGCCAGCGACATGGTTTTGGCCCAGCCACATACCAAGTCGTTCACATTTCTAGGCAGCGACATGGGTTTTTTTGCACGTTGACACCCAGGTCGTGCACGTTTTCAGCCGACATGCCAAGTTGTTCACGTTTCATGGCTTTTTTGCACGTTGACACCCAAGTCGTGCACGTTTTCAGCCAGCGACATGGTTTTGGCCCAGGGACCTGCCAAGTCGTTCACGTTTCCAGGCAGCGACATGGTTTTGGCCCAGCCGTTTCTCAAGTCGTTCACATTTCATGGGTTTTTTGCACGTTGACACCCAAATCGTGCACGTTTTCAGCTAGCGACATGGGTTTGGCCCAACAACATGCCACGTCGTTCACGTTTCTAGGCAGCGACATGGGTTTTTTGCACGTTGACACCCAAGTCGTACACGTTTTTAGCCGACATGCCAAGTTGTTCACGTTTCAAGGGTTTTTGGCACGTTGACACCCAAGTCGAGCAAGTTTTCAGCCAGCGACATGGTTTTGGCCCAGCGACCTGCCAAGTCGTTCATGTTTCTAGCCAGCGACATGGTTTTGGCCCAGCCGTTTCTCAAGTCGTTCACGTTTCATGGGTTTTTTGCACGTTGACACCCAAGTCGTGCATGTTTTCAGCCAGCCACATGCCAAGTTGTTCACGTTTCTAGGCAGCGACATGGGTTTTTTTGCACGTTGACAACCAAGTCGTGCACGTTTTCAGCCGACATGCCAAGTTGTTCACATTTCATGGGTTTTTTGCACGTTGACACCCAAGTCGTGCACATTTTCAGCTAGCGACATGGTTTTGGCTCAGCGACCTGCCAAGTTGTCCACGTTTCTAGGCAGCGACATGGTTTTTGCCCAGTCGATTCTCAAGTCGTTCACGTTTGATGGGTTTTTCGCACGTTGACACCCAAGTCGTGCACGTTTTTAGCCAGCGACATGGTTCTGGCCCAGCGACATGACAAGTCGTTCACGTTTCTAGGCAGCGACATGGGTTTTTTGCACGCTGACACCCATGTCGTTCACGTTTCTAGGCAGTGACATGGTTTTGGCCTAGCCGTTTCTCAAGTCGTTCACGTTTCATGGGTTTTTTGCACGTTGACACCCATGTCATGCACGTTTTCAGCCAGCGACATGGTTTTAGCCCAGCGACCTGCCAAGTCGTTCACGTTTCTAGGCAGCGACATGGTTTTGGCCCAGCCATTTCTCAAGTCGTTCACGTTTCATGGGTTTTTTGCACGTTGACACCCAAGTCGTGCACGTTTTCAGCCAGTGACATGGTTTTGGCACAGTGACATCCCAAGTCGATCACGTTTCCAGGCAGCGACATGGTTTTGGCCCAGCCGTTTCACAAGTCGTTGACGTTTGATGGGTTTTTTGCACGTTGACAACCAAGTCGTGCACATTTTCAGCCAGCGACATGCTTTTGGCCTAGCGACATGCCAAGTCGTTCACGTTTCCAGGTAGCGACATGGTTTTCGCCCAGCGACATGCCAAGTCGTTCACGTTTCCAGGTAGCGACATGGTTTTCGCCCAGCCGTTTCTCAAGTCGTTCACGTTTGATGGGCTTTTTGCACGTTGACAACCAAGTCGTGCACGTTATCAGCCAGCGACATGGTGTTGGCCCAACGACATGCCAACCCGTTCACGTTTCTAGGCAGCGACATGGGTTTTTTGCACGCTGACACCTACGTCGTGCATGTTTCTAGGCAGCGACATGGTTTTGGCTCAGCAGTTTCTCAAGTCGTTCATGTCACGCCCTCAATTTTTAACATAAATAAATAATACATTTACCATTGATAAAGACTCACAATCTCACCAAATTTCCCAAAAATACATTGGTAGAAGAGTAAATCAGAAGAAGTTTGAAATACATTACAAAAGTGGTCACTTCGACCAAAGATCACCATCTCCAAAGCCAAAAAGGAGTAAAGTAGTTTACATCGTTTGAACGGATATAGCTAAGGTACGAATTACATTACATCCTTTCAAAAATAATAAATAAAGGAAGTTAAGTAAGTCATCCAATGCAGCTTTCCAAAATATGCATGTCGATCCATGCAAGCCAAGCACCCCATACTATCACTCCAAGGTTGTACCTGAAAAGAAAGAAGGGTTGAGCTCGACAGCCCAGTAGGAAAGTCTACACAAATATTACATGCATATGACATGATATGATATGTCACACAAACCATTATGTCAACACAAGGAGAGCTAGAGTCATCGGAAGTAATACTCGAATGAGAGAACATATAGGTAACTCATTTATGCACCATGGTTTCTTAATACATTCGATTTCAAGTCCACAAATGTCATGTGTCACCAATTCATCCATATCATGCGTCAAAGTGTCAATCCTGGCACTCCCGAAGGCATTCCAGTACATTCCTAGCACTCCCGAAGGCATTCCAGTACATTCCTGGCACTCCCGAAGGCATTCCAGTACGTTCCTAGCACTCCCGAAGGCATTCCAGTACATTCCTAGCACTCCCGAAGGCATTCTAGTACATTCCTGGCACTCCCGAAGGCATTCCAGTACCTCGTTCACATATGTCATGTGTCTCATAACGTCCGTGTCGTCAAAACATGCACACAAGTCATAAAATTCATCACTTTCATCCATTAGGTTCAATCTCAAAGTATGTCACATGATTCACTTCTTATATTCTCATTTACGGCATAATACAACGCTTAACGTAATCTAAATCATTGAATAAAAGACAACAATTTATGTCCAAGGAAAGTAAGTTTAAGGGTTCACGGGGTTCCAAAGTTGACGAGAGAATGCGCCAAAACAAGTGCCAAAGCATAGCCAAAAACGATGGAAAGTTTCAAGAGAGAAGGCACCGGTGTACCCCAAAACAAAGCACCAGTGTAACAGCCAAACATCAAGATACGGAGAGCATATGACACCGGTGTCACCAAAACAAGGCACCGGTGTAAGGTTCAGAATCTGGGAAATTTCAAAGGGAGACACCGGTGTCACCAAAACAAGGCACCGGTGTCAAGTACTTAGTCTGAGATACAGAAGGTAATTTTAAGGGAGGCACCGGTGTAACAAAACCAAGGCACCGGTGTCAAAGCATAAAAATCATAATCTGAGATACAGAGAACAAGTGACACCGGTGTAACCAAATCAAGGCACCGGTGTCAAAGCGAAAACCAGAAATATAGAGATACAGAGAACAAATGACACCGGTGCCACCAAAACAAGGCACCGGTGTATCGAGTACGCACAAGGGCAGTTTCTAACAGATTTCTACCCTAAACTTAGGGCTTTTCCACACCACTTCAAAACATCAAATGACTATCAAATCAAGTTCTACACGCATAATAGGTGTGAGAAATCCCTACCTCAACTTCCGGGTGCAAGAAATAAAGCTCCAACTTCAAGCTTTAGCTCCCAAATGTTGAAAAAGACCAAATCCACCTCCTCCAAGCAAATGGTAGCAAACCAACACCGGATATCCCTCAAGGAGGATAGAAATGCGTAGGATCTTCAAGGAATCGAAGTTTGGAGCAAGTTTCGGATGGAGGGTTTTTGAGAGAGAGCAACCGTGAGGGAGGGAGAGAGAGAAAATGGGTTTGTTTGGACAAAATATGTTTTGTCTGATTATCAACCAAACCCAACCCCAAAAATTACACTTACACCCCTAGGTTTCACAACATGCTACCATAAGCCCCAAAGTTATCACCTTATATCACATTGACCCCAAATCATGTTTTAACACCAATTTTCACATACCGCACATTTATTAAGATTATTAACCCGAACATTAATATAAAAATTTTAAATTTTCCGGGTCTTTATATCCTTCCCTCCTTAAAGAAATTTCGTCCTCGAAATTATATAAACATAACAACGCAAGTCATGCATCAACAATGCCAAAACAAAATACCACAATCATGACTCAACAAGTCCATGAAATTAGCTAAGTGCAATAACACGTCACATGCATCAACAATGCCAAGTCAAATATCACAACGCAATGACTATCAAGTCCACAACGCTCAAGTTTCGACAGATTACACAATCAAGTAGTAAACAAGTGAGGGTATTTCTCCCTAACTTCATCTTCTCGTTCCCAAGTCGACTCTTGCTTGCCTTGGTTACTCCACAACACTCGCACTAACGGTATCGTCTTGCCTCGTAATACTTGTTCGCGTGAATCAAGGACACGTATTGGTTCCTCCCCATATGAAGCATCGGCTTCCAACTCAAGCTCGGACCACTCAAGCACGTGCGACGGATCCGGTTCATACTTTCTCAACATCGAAACGTGAAAAACATCGTGTACACCCGACAATCTTGGCGGTAAGGCCAAACGGTATGCAACTTCTCAAATCTTCTCAATAACATCAAATGGCCCAATATATCGTGGTGAAAGCTTACCTTTCCTCCCAAAACGTGACAAACCCCGTCGCGGTGATACTTTCAAAAACACATGATCTCCCAACTCGAATGACAATGGGCGACGACGACGATCAGCATAACTCTTTTGTCTACTCTACGCGGTAAGCAACCTCTGACGAATCAACTTGATCTGTTCGGTTGTCTCCTCTTGTGCTGCCAAAAGTCGTTGGCGAATCGTTCTCATACTCTCGATGGTCTCTCCAATCAAGTTCGGTCCGACTAAAGTCGTCTCTCCCAATTCGGTCCAACAGACGGGTGATCTACACGGCCTCCCATACAGGGCCTCATAAGGTGCCATCTCGATACTGGACTGATAACTATTGTTGTAAGCAAACTCGACAAGCAGCAAGTGGTCCTCCCAACCACCACGAAAATCCAAAACACAAGCCCGTAGCATGTCCTCCAAAATCTGAATTGTCCTCTCGGATTGTCCATCTGTCTGAGGGTGATATGCAGTGCTAAATAATAAGTTCGTGCCAAGCGCTGCTTGCAAACTCTGCCAAAAACGAGCAGTAAACCGCGGATCTCTATCTGATACAATGGATACTGGAATCCCATGAAGACGAATGATCTCGCGAATATACAAACGACTAAGTTTCTCCACTGAATCGGTCACCTGAATAGGTAAGAAATGGGCAGTCTTCGTCAAACGATCAACAATCACCCAAATGGCATCATGTCCCCTCGGCGTCTTCGGTAGACCCGAAACAAAGTCCATCGTAACATTCTCCCATTTCCACTCAGCTACAAGTAAAGGTTGCAACTCCCCAGCGGGTCGTTGATGCTCGGCCTTTACTTGCTGACATGTAAGACACCTCGCCACGAAATTCACCACGTCTCGTTTCATTCCGGACCACCAAAACTGTCTACGCAGGTCATGGTACATCTTCGTTCCTCCTGGATGAACGGCCAAAGGAGAGTGATGAAACTCTCGTAAAATCTCTTCCCGACACGAAATAGGTACAAATAACTTCCCTTGATAGCGTAAACTTCGTTCGGCATGAATCATCCATCCATCTCGTGCATTGCCACTGAAGAACTTCTTACGTAACTCATTCGTTTCTTCATCATGCTGTTGGGCGTCACTCACTCGAGTCGATAAAGTGGAGTGCACTGTCAAATTGCACAAGGTCAGTCTCTCCTGGGCTTCCTCAAAACACAACGCATAAGGCCCCAAATCTTGAATCGTTTTCCAGTCATGGATTGCCAAACTAGCTAGATGCGTCGGTTTTCTACTCAAAGCGTCTGCCACTACGTTAGCCTTCCCCGGGTGATATTGCAACTCAAAATCATAATCTTCAATGTGCTCCATCCAACGGCGTTGTCTCAAATTCAGCTCTTTCTGAGAGAACAAGTACTTCAAGCTCTTGTGGTCGGAAAATACCTCAAACTTCTCACCATATAGGTAATGTCGCCAGATCTTCAAGGCAAAAAACAACAGCTGCAAGCTCTAAGTCGTGCGTAGCATAATTTCTTTCATGAATCTTCAACTGTCGCGATCCATATGCTACTACCCGTCCCATCTGCATCAAAACGCATCCAAGTCCTGCCCTTGAGGCATCACAATAAACTGAGTAACCAACTCCCCGTTCCGGAACAATCAAAATTGGCGCGCTAGTCAAAAGCTTCTTCAACTCCTGAAAAGCAACCTCACAAGCATCATCCCATACAAAACGCGTCCCCTTGCGTGTGAAAAGCATCATCGGAGCAGCCAAACGAGAAAAGTCTAGGACAAAACGACGATAGTACCCGGCTAACCCCAAGAAACTGCGGATATCAAAAACACTCTTCGGCCGCGGCCAACTCATCACAGATTCCACCTTTCCTGGATCAACTGATACACCACTCTGTGACATGACGTGCCCCAAAAACTTCACTTCGGATAACCAAAACTCACACTTACTGAGCTTGGCATAAAGACAATGCTCCCTCAAAAGCTCTAGTACAACGGCAAGGTGAGACTGGTGCTCTTCCTCCGTAGGTGAGTAGACCAAAATGTCATCCACAAAAACCACCACAAACCGATCAGGGTACTTACGAAAAATACGATTCATGAGGTCCATGAATGTAGCTGGTGCGTTCGTCAACCCAAAAGGCATAACCACAAACTCGTAGTGTCCATAGCGCGTACGAAAAGCAGTTTTGGCAATGTCTTCCTTCCGAACCCTCAACTGATGATAGCCCAATCTCAAGTCAATTTTCGAAAAGCATGTCGCATCTCGAAGTTGGTCAAATAAATCTTCAATTCTCGGCATAGGATACTTGTTCTTCACAGTAACACGATTAAGCTTACGATAATCGATGCACAATCTCAATGATCCATCCTTCTTCTATGCAAACAAGGCTGGCGCTCCCCACGGTGATGTACTAGGGCGAATAAATCCCAAATCTTGCAACTCCTGTAATTGTGTCTTTAACTCCTTCAATTCGGCTGGTGCAAAGCGGTAAGGTGGCATCGAAATCGGGGCGGTACCAGGAAGTAAGTCAATCGCAAACTCAACCTCTCTCTCGGGAGGTAAACCAGGCAACTCAGCTGGAAACACATCCGGAAAATCACGGACCACTAAAGGCAACTCTCCACGTGCGGACACATCCTCATCCAAAGTCAAACTCGCCAACAAAGCATAAATAGACTCTCGCTCTCGAGATCCCCACAAATAAGGCTCCAATGGTTCTCGACGCTCTCCAAAAACTCAAAACAACCTCCTTCAGGTGAACAAATGCGAACTCGGCGTTTAAAACAATCGATGGTGGCGTGAAAAGTAGATAACCAATCCATACCCAGAATAACATCAAATCCCGACATGTCCAAAACGATGAAGTCAAACATGAAACAACGGTCAAGGATGACAAGCTCACAAGCTCTACAAATGCGACGAAGTGAAGACCTACCTCCAAGAGGAGTCTCAACGAACAAAGGTGACTCAAGACTGTCGGTCTCTAATTCCAAGGGACACACAAATGATGCAGCAATGAAAGAATGCGATGCTCCAGAATCAAATAAAACTCGAGCAAAAGAGTTAAACAATAGGAATGTACCCCTCACAACTGAAGCTTCTGGAGTCTGTGAGGAAGAAGGTGCAGCAGCAAGCATGACATTAAAAACTCTTCCTTGGGTATGCTGAGCCTGTGCATAACCACCTCGTTGTCCTGAACCCGACGTAGGTGCCGACGAACTCACACCCCTACCAACATGGGAACCCTGAACTGAAGTAGTTTGACGAAAGTGGGGCTGATGCTGCCTCTGAGTACCCCTAAATTGCTGTTGTTGCTGCCCACGGCCCTGTCCTGGCTGCGGAACGGAACCTGCTTCACTACGTGCACCCGTCCCCTGGGGACAATTTCTAGCCACATGACCCGGTTGGCCACAAGAGTAACAAGCCCTCGGCTGCATCGTACACTGATTACGAACATGGCCCGGTTGGTTGCACCGATGACACACCATGGGTGGTCTCGAAGTGTTACTCCTAGAATCGGAGAAAGTAGGTGGCCTAAGATTTGAGTGGCTCTATGGAGATTGAAATTGATCTCTATGTCGCTTGCGCCCCTGACTCCCGGAGCTCCCTGAAGATGACGAATTTTGCACAACACCTGACTGTCTCGGTTCCCAAACTCTAGAACCACGTTGTGCCTCTCTAGGCAACTCCACACTCCTAGCACACTCAATAATCTCTTCAAAATTCATCTTGTGTTGGCTCACAACAAGTCTCCTCACAGAAGAGTGAAGGCCCCTCTCAAATCGACGACATTTGCGATCTTCCGAAGTCACTAACTCTGGTGCAAAACGGCACAAGTTCTGAAATTTTGCAGCATACTCGGACACCGTCATATTTCCTTGCTCTAGCCTCTCAAACTGGATACGCAATTGCTCGCGATAGGATTCCGGAAAATATCGGTTCTCAAAAAGAACCTCAAATTCAGCCCAAGTCATGTCGTCAACATCCGGCTCCTCAACTCTTGCCACATGTCTAGCGGCCCTTCGCGCATCCTTTCTTACTTCAAGGATAGATTCCCACCATTCGTTCACTTCCCCCACCAATTGACATGCCATAATCGAAACTCGAAGGTCATCCTCCACAATTCTCAAAGCCTTGAATAGCTTACGGATCTCGGAAAGCCAATGACTAGCCGCGAGAAAATCATCACCCTCTCCGCTGAATTGAGGAGGGTTAAGACGGCGAAACTCTCTCATTGCATCAATTGCTCGATCTCTAGGATGGACACTAGCAGCCTGATTCAGTCTATTTGCCTCGGCTAATGCCGCCACAAACTCTCTTGCGAATGCGCTCGGAGCGGCCGGCGGTTCAACATTCTGTTCCACTTCTTCGTGAACTTCCTCTGCCCGCGGAACATCCCTCAGTTGACTCACAACATCTTCCAACGGTATCTCATGATAACGGCCTCGGCCTCGGCCTCGAGGTCCACCCAACCTTACCCCACGTCGCGGAGGCATAATTCTACAACAACAAAAACAATACTACCAATATCAAACAACCATTGCCATCACAAGGCCAATGTCCAACAGGAATCCCTAACAGAAGGGTCAAAATCCACATATCATCATACTAACATGGTACGCAATGCCAATGCATGTTATGCACACAAGCACACACAAGTCATGTTCAAATGCAACGAGTTTTGAACCCAATGATACCAACTTGTCACGCCCTCAATTTTTAACATAAATAAATAATACATTTACCATTGATAAAGACTCACAATCTCACCAAATTTCCCAAAAATACATTGGTAGAAGAGTAAATCAGAAGAAGTTTGAAATACATTACAAAAGTGGTCACTTCGACCAAAGATCACCATCTCCAAAGCCAAAAAGGAGTAAAGTAGTTTACATCGTTTGAACGGAAATAGCTAAGGTACGAATTACATTACATCCTTTCAAAAATAATAAATAAAGGAAGTTAAGTAAGTCATCCAATGCAGCTTTCAAAAATATGCATGTCGATCCATGCAAGCCAAGCACCCCATGCTATCACTCCAAGGTTGTAACTGAAAAGAAAGAAGGGTTGAGCTCGACAGCCCAGTAGGAAAGTCTACACAAATATTACATGCATATGACATGATATGATATGTCACACAAACCATTATGTCAACACAAGGAGAGCTAGAGTCAACGGAAGTAATACTTGAATGAGAGAACATATAGGTAACTCATTTATGCACCATGGTTTCTTAATA
>JAHSPW020000015.1:16240000-16245000 GCA_019985065.2 Arctostaphylos glauca | reverse complement strand
GACATCGTTTTGGCCCAGCAACCTGCCAAGTCGTCCACGTTTCCAGGCAGCGACATGGTTTTGGGCCAGCTGTTTCTCAAGTCGTTCACGTTTCATGGGTTTTTTGAACGTTGACACCCAAGTCGTGCACGTTTTCAGCCAGCGACATGGTTTTGGCCCATCGACATGCCATGTCGTTCACATTTCTAGCAGCGACATGGGTTTTTTTGCACGTTGGCACGCAAGTCGTGCACGTTTTTAGCCGACATGCCAAGTTGTTCACGTTTCATGGGTTTTTTGCATGTTGACACCCAAGTCGTGCACGCTTTCAGCCAGCAACATGGTTTTGGCCTAGCGACATGCCAAGTCGTTCACGTTTCTAGGGAGTGACATGGGTTTTTTTGCACGTTGACACCCAAGTCGTGCACGTTTTCAGCCGACATGCCAATTTGTTCAAGTTTCATGCGTTTTTTCCACGTTGACACCCATGTCGTGCACATTTTTAGCCAGCGACATGGTTTTGGCCCATCAACTTGCCAAGTCGTTCATGTTTCCAGGCAGCGACATGATTTTGGCCCAGCCATTTCTCAAGTCGTTCACGGTTCATGGGTTTTTTGCACGTTGAGACCCAAGTCGTGCACGTTTTTAGCCAGCGATATGGTTTTGGCCCAGCGACATGCCAAGTCGTTCTCGTTTCTAGGCAGCAATTTGGGTTTTTTTGCACGTTGACACCCAAGTCGTGCACGTTTTCAGCTGACATGCCAAGTTGTTCAAGTTTCATGGGTTTTTTGCACGTTGACAACCAAGTCGTGCATGTTTTCAGCCAGCGACATGGTTTTGGTCCCGCGACCTACCAAGTCGTTCACGTTTCCAGGCGGCAACATGGTTTTGGCCCAGCCATTTCTCACGTCGTTCACGTTTCATGGGTTTTTTGCATGTTGACACCCAAGTCATGCACGTTTTTAGCCACCGACATGGTTTTGGCACAACGACATGCCAAGTCGTTCACGTTTCTAGGCAGCGACATGGGTTTTTTTGCACGTTGACACGCAAGTCGTGCACGTTTTCAGTCGACATGCCAAGTTGATCACATTTCATGGGTTTTTTTCACGTTGACATCGAAGTCGTGTATGTTTTTAGCCAGCGACCTGGTTTTGGACTAGCGACCTGCCAAGTCGTTCACGTTTCCAGGCAGCGACATGGTTTTGGCCCAGCCGTCTCTCAAGTCGTTCACGTTTCATGGGTTTTTTGCACATTGACACCCAAGTCGTGCATATTTTTAGCCAGCGACATGTTTTGGCCCAGCGACATGCCAAGTCATTCACGTTTCTGGGCAGCGACGTGGGTTTTTTTTCACGTTGGCAGCCAAGTCGTGCACGTTTTCAGCCGACATTCCAAGTTGTTCACGTTTCATGGGTTTTTTGAACGTTGACACCCATGTCGTGTACGTTTTTAGCCAGCGACATGGTTTTGGCCCAGCGACCTGCCAAGTCGTTCATGTTTCCAGGCAGCGACATGGTTTTGGCCCAGCCATTTCTCAAGTTGTTCACGTTTCATGGGTTTTTTGCACGTTGACACCCAAGTCGTGCACGTGTTTAGCCAGCGACATGGTTTTGGCCCAGCGACATGCCAAGTGGTTCACGTTTGTAGGCAGCGACATGGGTTTTTTTGCACGTTGACACACAAGCCGTGCACGTTTTTAGCCGACATGCCAAGTTGTTCACGTATCATGTGTTTTTTGCACGTTGACACCCAAGTTGTGCACGTTTTTAGCCAGCGACATGGTTTTGGCCCAGCGACCTGCCAAGTCGTTCAAGTTTCCAGGCAGCGACATGGTTTTGGCTGAGCCGTTTCTCAAGTCGTTCATGTTTCATTGGTTTTTTGCACATTGACACCCAAGTCGTGCACGTTTTCAGCCTGCGACATGGTTTTGGCCCAGTGACATGCCAAGTCGTTCGCGTTTCTAGCCAGCGACATGTGTTTTTTTGCACGTTGACACCCAAGTCGTGCACGTTTTCAGCTGACATGCCAAGTTGTTCAAGTTTCATGGGTTTTTGCACATTGACACACAAGTCGTGCACATTTTCAGCCAGCCACATGGTTTTGGCCCAACGACCTGCCAAGTCGTTAACGTTTCCAGGCAGTGACATGGTTTTGGCCCAGCCGTTTCTCAAGTCGTTCACGTTTCATGGGTTTTTTGCACGTTGACACCCAAGTCGTGTGTATTTTCAGCCAGCGACATGGTTTTGGCCAAGCGACATGCTAAGTCTTTCACGTTTCTAGGCAGCGACATGGGTTCTTTTGCACGTTGACACCCAAGTCGTGCACGTTTTCAGCCGACATGCCAAGTTGTTCACGTTTCATGGGTTTTTTGCACATTGACACCCAAGTCGTGCACATTTTCAGCCAGTGACATGGTTTTGGCCTAGCGACTTGCCAAGTCCTTAATGTTTCCAGGCAGCGACATGGTTTTGGCCCAGTCGTTTCTTTAGTCATTCACGTTTCATGGGTTTTTTGCACGTTGACACCCATGTTGTGCGCGTTTTCAGCCAGCGACATGGTATTGGCCCAGCGACATGCCAAGTCTTTCACGTTTCTTGGCATCGACATGGCTTTTTTGCACGCTGACACCCATGTCGTGCACGTTTCTTGGCAACGACATGGTTTTGGCCGACCAACATGCCATGTCGTTCACGTTTCTAGGCAGCGACATGGTTTTGGCCCCGCCGTTTCTCAAGTCGTTCACGTTTCATGGGTTTTTTGCACGTTGACACCCAAGTCGTGCACATTTTAAGCTAGCGACATGGTTTTGGCCCAGCGACATGCCAAGTCGTTCACGTTCCTAGGCAGCGACATGGGTTTTTTTGCACGTTGACACCCAAGTCGTGCACGTTTTCAGCAAGCGACATGGTTTTGGCCCAGCGACCTGCCAAGTCATTCACGTTTCTGGGCAGCGAAATGGTTTAGGCCCATCCGTTTCTCAAGTCGTTCACATTTCATGGGTTTTTTGCACGTTGACACCCAAGTCGTGCACGTTTTCAGCCAGCGACGTGGTTTTGGCCCAGAGACATGCCAAGTCGTTCACGTTTCCAGCCAGCGACATGGGTTTTTTGCACGCTGACACCCATGTCGTGCACGTTTCTCGGCAGCGACATGGTTTTGGCCCAGCAACATGCCATGTCGTTCACGTTTCTAGGTAGCGACATAGTTTTGGCCCAGCTGTTTCTCAAGTCGTTCATGTTTCATGGGTTTTTTGCACGTTGACACCCAAGTCGTGCACGTTTTCAGCCAGCGACATGGTTTTGGGCCGACGACATGCCAAGTCGTTCACGTTACTATGCAGCGACATGGTTTTTTGGACGTTCACACCAAGTCGTGCATGTTTTGAGCCAGCGACGTGGTTTTCACCCAGCGACGTGCCAAGTTTTTCGCGTTTCTAGGCAGCAACATGGGTTTTTTGCACGCTGACACACAATTCGTGCACATTTCTAGGCAGCGACATGGTTTTGGCTCAGCCGTTTCTCAAGTCATTCACATTTCATGGTTTTTTTACACGTTGACACCCAATTCGTGCGTGTTTTCAGCCAGTGACATGCTTTTGGCTCAGCGACATGCCAAGTCTTTCACGTTTCTAGGCAGCGACATGGGTTTTTTGCACGCTGGCACCCATGTCGTGCACGTTTCTTGGCAGCGACATGGTTCTGGCCCAGCAACATGCCATGTCGTTCATGTTTCTAGGCAGCGACATGGTTTTAGCCCGGTTGTTTCTCAAGTCGTTCACGTTTCATGGGTTTTTTGTACGTTGACACCCAAGTCGTGCACATTTTCAGCCAGCGACATGGTTTTGGCCCAGCGACATGCCAAGTCATTCACGTTTCTAGGCAGTGACATGGGTTTTTTGCACGTTGACACCCCAGTCGTGCACGTTTTTAGCTAGCGACATGGTTTTGCCCCAGCGACCTGCCAAGTCGTTCATGTTTCCGGGCAGCGACATGGTTTTGGCCCATCCGTTTCTCTAGTCGTTCACGTTTCATGGGTTTTTTGCACGTTGACACCCAAGTCGTGCACGTTTTCAGCCAGCGACATGGTTTTGGCCTAGCCACATGCCAAGTTGTTCACGTTTCTAGGCAGCGACATGGGTTTTTTGCACGCTGACACCCAAGTCGTGCACGTTTTTAGCCAGCGACAGGGTTGTGGCCCAGCGACATGCCAAGTTTTTCACGTTTCTAGGCAGCGACATGGTTTTGGCCCAGCCGTTTCTCATGTCATTCACGTTTCATGGGTTTTTTGCACGTTGACACCCAAGTCGTGCACGTTTTCAGCCTGCGACATGGTTTTGGCCCAGCGACATGCCAAGTCATTCACGTTTATAGGCAGCGACAAGGGTTTTTTTGCACATTGACACCCAAGTCGTGCACGTTTTCAGCCGACATGCCAAGTTGTTCACGTTTCATGGGTTTTTTGCACGTTGACACCCAAGTCGTGCACTTTTTCAGCCAGCGACATGGTTTTGGCCCAGCAACCTGCCAAGTCGTTCACGTTTCCAGGCAGCGACACGGTTTTGTTCCAGCCATTACTCAAGTCGTTCACGTTTCATGGGTTTTTTGCACGTTGACACACAAGTCATGCACGTTTTCAGCCAGCGACATGGTTTTGGCCCAATGACACGCCAAGTCGTTCACATTTCTAGGCAGCGACATGGGTTTTTTGCACGTTGACACCTAATTCATGCGCGTTTTCAGCCAGCGACATGGTTTTGGCCCAGCGACATGCCAAGTCGTTCACGTTTCTAGGCAGCGACATGGGTTTTTTGCACGCTGACACCCATGTCTTGCATGTTTCTAGTCAACGACATGGTTTCTGCCCAACAACATGCCATGTCGTTCACGTTTCTAGGCAGCGACATGGTTTTGGCCCAGCCGCTTCTCAAGTCGTTCACGTTTCTAGGCAGCGACATGGTTTTGGCCCAGCCGTTTCTCAAGTCGTTCACGTTTCATGGGTTTCTTGCACGTTGACACCCA
>JAHSPW020000015.1:16227500-16232500 GCA_019985065.2 Arctostaphylos glauca | reverse complement strand
GGATTGTCAAGCAGAGAGGGGGTGTCAGGAAAGGGGGTAAGGACATCACGCCGTACATTTTGCGCCTCGCACCTTTAATGCTTTGCACCGAAGTGCTCCGCACCGCAAGTACTACTGCACAAATTTCCCGCCAAATGATGGTTACCCGCCAAGTGATGCCGTCGGCATTATGAACACAGGACTAGGCAATCCAAGCAAAGCTACGATTTATGGAGTGGGGATTGTCAAGCAGAGAGGCGGGTGTCAAGAAAGGGGGTAAGGACATCACTCCGTACATTTTGCGCCTCGCACATTTAATGCTTTGCACCAAAGTGCTCCGCACCGCAAGTACTACTGCACAAATTTCCCGCCAAATGATGGTTACCCGCCAAGTGACGTCGTTGGCATTATGAACTCATGACTAGGCAATCCAAGCAAGTCTACGATTTATGGAGGGGGGATTGTCAAGCAGAGAGGGGGGTGTCAAGAAAGGGGGTAAGGACATCATGCCGTACATTTTACGCCTCGGACCTTTAATGCTTTGCACCGAAGTGCTCCGCACCGCAAGTACTACTGCACAAATTTCCCGCCAAATGATGGTTACCTGCCAAGTGACGCCGTTGGCATTATGAACACAGGACTAGGCAATCCAAGCAAAGCTACGATTTATGGAGGTGGGATTGCCCAGCAAAGAGGGGAGGTGTCAAGAAAGGGGGTAAGGACATCACGCCGTACATTTTGCGCCTCGCACCTTTATTGCTTTGTACCGAAGTGCTCTGCACCGCAAGTACTACCACACAAATTTTCTGCCAAATGATGGTTACCCGCCAAGTGACGCCGTTGGCATTATGAACACAGGACTAGGCAATCCAAGCAAAGCTACAATTTATCGAGGGGGGATTACCCAGCAAAGAGGGGAGGTGTCAAGAAAGGGGGGTAAGGACATCACGCCATACATTTTGCGCCTCGGACCTTTAATGCTCTGCACCGAAGTGCTCCGCACCGCAAGTACTACCGCATAAATTTCCCGCCAAATGATGGTTACCTGTCAAGTGACGCCGTTGGCAATATGAACACTGGACTAGGCAATCCAAGCAATGCTACGATTTATGGAGGGGGAATTGTCATGCAAAGAGGGGGGTGTCGAGAAAGGCGGAAAGGACATCACGCCGTACATTTTGCGCCTCGCACCTTTAATTCTTTGCACCGAAGTGCTCCGCACCGCAAGTACTACTGCACAAATTTCCCGCCAAATGATGGTTACCCGCCAAGTGACGCCGTCGGCATTATGAACACAGGACTAGGCAATCAAAGCAAAGCTACGATTTATGGAGGGGGGATTGTCAAGCAGAGAGGGGGGTGTCAAGAAAGGGGGTAAGGACATCACGCCGTACATTTTGCGCCTCGCACCTTTAATGCTTTGCACGGAAGTGCTCCGCACCGCAAGTACTACTGCACAAATTTCCAGCCAAATGATGGTTACCCGCCAAGTGACGCCGTTGGCATTATGAATACAGGACTAGGCAATCCAAGCAAAGCTACGATTTAGAGAGGGGGGGATTGTCAAGCAAAGAGGGGGGGTGTCAAGAAAGGGGGTAGGGACATCGCGCCGTACATTTTGCGCCTCGCACCTTTAATGCTTTGCATCGAAGTGCTCCGCACCGCAACTACTGCTGCACAAATTACCCGCCAAGTGACGCCGTTGGCATTATGAACACAGGACTAGGCAATCCAAGCAAAGCTA
The DNA here is from genome assembly GCA_019985065.2 of Arctostaphylos glauca. NCBI lineage: Eukaryota > Viridiplantae > Streptophyta > Magnoliopsida > Ericales > Ericaceae > Arctostaphylos > Arctostaphylos glauca. The sequence goes on along the minus strand of JAHSPW020000015.1, from coordinate 16,230,777 downwards.
CGATTTAGGGAGGGGGATTGTCAAGCAAAGAGGGGGGTGTCAAGAAAGGGGGTAAGGACATCACGCCGTACATTTTGCGCCTCGCACCTTTAATGCTTTGCACCGAAGTGCTCCGCACCGCAAGTACTACTGCAAAAATTTCACGCCAAATGATGGTTACCCGCCAAGTGACCCCGTTGGCATTATGAACGCAGGACTAGGCAATCCAAGCAAAGGTACAATTTATGGAGGGGGGATTGCCCAACAAAGAGGGGAGGTGTCAAGAAAGGGGTTGAGGACATCATGCCGTACATTTTGCGCCTCGCACCTTTAATGCTTTGCACCAAAGTGCTCCGCACCGCAAGTACTACTGCGCAAATTTCCCGCCAAATGATGGTTACCGGCCAAGTGGCCGTCGGCATTATGAACACAGGACTAGGCAATCCAAGCAAAGCTACGATTTATGGAGGGGGGATTGTCCGGTAGAGAGGGGGTGTCAAGAAAGGGGTTAAGGATATCACGCCGTACATTTTGCGCCTCACACCTTTAATGCTTTGAACCGAAGTGCTCCGCACCGCAAGTACTACCGCATAAATTTCCCGCCAAATGACGGTTACCCGCCAAGTGACGCCGTTGGCATTATGAACACAGGACTAGGCAATCCAAGCAATGCTACGATTTATGGAGGGGCGATTGTTAAGCAAAGAGGGGGGTGTCAAGAAAGGGGGAAAGGACATCACGCCATACATTTTGCGCCTCGCACCTTTAACGCTTTGCATCGAAGTGCTCTGGACCGCAAGTACTACTGCACAAATTTCCCGCCAAATGATGGTTACCCGCCAAGTGACGCCGTTGGCATTATGAACGCAGGACTAGGCAATCCAAGCAAAGCTACGATTTATGGAGGGGGGATTGCCCAGCAGAGAGGGGGGTGTCAAGAAATAGGGTAAGGATATCACGCCGTACATTTTGCGCCTCGGACCTTTAATGCTTTGCACCGAAGTGCTCCGCATCGCAAGTACTACTGCATAAATTTCCCGCCAAATGATGGTTACCCGCCAAGTGACGCCGTTGGCATTATGAACACAGGACTAGGCAATCCAAGCAATGCTACGATTTATGGAGGGGGGATTGCCCAGCAAAGAGGGGAGGTGTCAAGAAAGGGGTAAGGCATCACGCCATACATTTTGCGCCTCACACCTTTAATGCTTTGCACCAAAGTGCTCCGCACCGCAAGTACTACTGCGCAAATTTCCCGCCAAGTGACGCCGTTGGCATTATGAACACAGGACTAGGCAATCCATGCATAGCTACGATTTATGGAGGGGGGATTGTAAAGCAGAGAGGGGGGTGTCAAGAAAGGGGGTAAGGACATCACGCCGTACATTTTGCGCTTCGCGCCTTTAATGCTTTGCACCGAAGTGCTCCGCACCGCAAGTATTACTGCACAAATTTCCCGCCAAATGATGTTTACCCGCAAGTGACGCCGTTTGCATTATGAACAAAGGACTAGGCAATCCAAGCAAAGCAACGGTTTGAAAGGCGGGGAGGGGGGGGGGGGAGGGGGGCTCTCTGCGAGGAGGCATCCGAACATAGGTTGGCATGGTCAGTGTCTGATTTCTTGGGAAACCGTTCACTAATCATGCCAAGCCATGTGGGGATGCCAATGCTTCGAGGGTGGCCACTTTTTGGATGCCAAGCCATGCCAACCGACTGTTGACGACCCCTGTCGGCAAGAGGCATCCGAACATAGCTTGGCATGGTTAGTGTCTGACTTCTTGGGAAGCCGTTCACTAATCATGCCAAGCCATGTGGGGATGCCAATGCTTCGAGGGTGGCCACTTCTTGGTTGCCAAGACATGCCAACCGACTGTTAGTGACCCTTCTCAGCAAGAGGCATCCGAACATAGCTTGGCATGGTCAGTGTCTGACTTCCTGGGAAGCCGTTCACTAATCATGCCAAGCCATGTGGGGATGCCAATGCATCATCGAGGGTGGCCACTTCTGGTTGCCAAGCGAAAAACGATGCCGACCGACTTGTCGACAAGCCTTCCGAAGGAACACATTGTTGCCAAGGCTTGGCCGAGGTATGTGCATGCACTAGGCCACCCACGTAGGCCGTTTTGGGGTGCCCATGCCCAAAACAATGCCAACAAGCCTTCCAACCGGACCGGGGGTATTATTTCGATCATTTTTTCAGGCATTACCCCGGGCATGGTGTCCGACTTCGTTTTTGGTTGCTCAAGCCAAAATGGCATGCCAACCGTGTCTTGGTGGCCAGGCAATGTCGCACCAAGGCATGGGTAAGCCTTGGTAGTGACACCCCAGGAGGGACACCACCCCCCCTAATATAGCATTCTAAGCCCTTCTCCTAGTGACAGGAGGAGACATTGCCTATGCTCGAGGAGTCATAATGGGGTTTTTTCAAGAAATACGATTTGTTTATGCCATAAATCAATGTAACCACCAAGATAATAAATAAACCCACCTATAAAAAAGAATTTTTTTAATTTTTTTCGGTTTGAATATTTTTAATTAATTAATTACTTAAAAATAGCTTAAAAATATTAAAAAATACGAAAAATCATGGAAAAATTATGGTTGACTTGGGAAAGCTTTTCATGTATTTTCGAAAATATTGAGGCGAGTAGAATTGAAGAAGAATGCACAAAGTGGAATTTATAAAGCGTAAAAATAATAAAACGCGAGGATGATAAATAGTGCATGAACTCCAACATGTGGGAACCATTGAGTAATAGTTTTGGGGTGTGTGATTCACTCCCATTGTGTTGAACAATCGTGCCTTGCCTTCCTTACTACTTCTTTGCGTTCCTTTACGCATGCTCCTGCTACGCAGCTTGTAAGGTGTCCTTTCTTGGTTAGCCGAGCGTTGCCCTTTCGCAAGTTCATCCGAGAGCAATGTCTTTTCTTTTCGCTTTTCATTGTGTGTTGAGGTGCCATTACTTGCCTTGCTTTGCCTTCACGCAGTTTCTCGGAAGAATGGCATGTCGTTATTTTGCTTGTATTGAGCGGTGCCGTGGCATGGCTTCAACGTAGCTATATCGTGCCGAGGGTGCACTTCTATTCCGGTATCAAGGATAAAAGCCAAACTTAACCTCGTTTTTTATTTCGTGCTCGTTTTGTTTGGGATTCCTCTGCATGCCATTTGCTCGTTTGTAGGTAGCGAGCCAAGTCGTGCACATTTGTTGGAATCAGCATGGTTTTTGCACGTTGACATGGCAAGTCGATCGTATTTCTAGGTAGCAACATCCATTTTTGGCCCACCCAACATGGAACC
>JAHSPW020000015.1:16195000-16220000 GCA_019985065.2 Arctostaphylos glauca | reverse complement strand
TACAAGGAACATATTTGCTCTTGTCGCATTATTGAAGAGGATGAACGAGAGGACTCCACCGCACAAGCAGAGAGCCATCCTAACTCGCACAAACCAACTACAACCCACACGCCACTACGTACACTATGCACAAACCAATCTAACAAATTGCACCCTGAAGGACATATATGCCCAACGAACAAGCAACCAATCAAGAATAGTTGTGCTAGCACCGATTAGTGTGGAGAGAAAAAGGACATCATTAAGTAACTTCGAAGGAGCAGCATCCACCTCTCAGCAAGGAGGCCTCCCCTGGGCACACACTGTGGCTGTTAGGATTAAAAGACCGTTAGCCAAGCATGCAAAACCGTTCGGGGGGGCCAATGCATCATCAAGGACAATTCAATTTCCAACATTTCGGGGAGGGACCGGGGGGGGGGGGGGGGGGATCACTTAGACCTACTCATTGTAACTCACACCATAAATGCTTCGCACCAAAGTTCTCCGCATCGCAAGTGCTAGTGCACAATTTTCCCACCGAGTGTCGTCGTTAGCAACATGAAAATAGGACTAGGCAATCCAAGCAAAGCTACGATTTGGGGATGGGGGGATTGTCAAGCAAAGAGAGGGGGTGTCAAGAAAGGGGGTAAGACATCACGTCGTACGTTTTGCGCCTCGCACCTGTAATGCTTTGCACCACAAGTACTACTACACAATTTTCCCGCCAAGTAATGTTTACCCGCCGAGTGTCGTCGTTAGCAACATGAACAAAGGAATAGGCAATCCAAGCAAAGCCACGATTTGGGGAGGGCGGGATTATCAAGCAAAGAGAGGGGATGTCAAGAAAGGGGGTAAGACATCACGCCGTACATTTTGCGCCTCGCACCTTTAATGCTTTGCACCGAAGTGCTCCGCACCGCAAGTACTACTGCACAATTTTCCCGCCAAGTGACGTCGTTGGCATTATGAACACAGGACTAGGCAATCCAAGCAAAGCTACGATTTAGGGAGGGGGGATTGTCAAGCAAAGAGGGGGGTGTCAAGAAAGGGGGTAAGGACATCACGCCGTACATTTTGCGCCTCGCACCTTTAATGCTTTGCACCGAAGTACTCCACACCGCAAGTTCTACTGCACAATTTTCCCGCCAAGTGATGTCGTTGGCATTATGAACACAGGACTAGGCAATCCAAGCAAAGCAATGGTTCTTTTTATTTTTGGCGGGGGGGGGGGGGGGGGGGGGGGGGAAGGAAGCACTACTACCTCTCAACAAAGAGACATCTCCTGGGCACATGCTGTAGATTTTAGGCTTCAAATACCATTAGCTAAGCATGCAAAGCCGTTCGGGAGTGACAATGCATCCTAGAGGGCAGTTACATTTCCAACATTTCCATGCAAATAAAGGGGAAGGGCCGGGGGGGGGGGGGGGGGGGGGGGGCTCAGCAAGGAGGTATCCGGACATAGCTTGGCATGGTTAGTGTCTTACTTCTTGGAAGCCATTCACTAATCATGCCAAGCCATGTGGGGATGCCAATGTATCATCGAGGGTGGCCACTTTTGGTTGCCAAGCCATGCAAACCGACTTCTTGGTGAGCCCATCGTTGGTAACATGAACAAAGGATTAGGCAATCCAAGCAAAACAATGGTTTTTTTTTTTTTTTGGGGGGGGGGGGGGGGAGGGGGATTGCCCAGCAAAGAAGGGAGGTGTCAAGAAAGGGGGTAAGACATCACGCCGTACATTTTGCGGCTTGCACCTTTAATGGTTTGCACCAAAGTGCTCCGCACTGTAAGTACTACTGCACAATTTTCCTGCCAAATGATGTTTACCCGCCAAGTGACATCTTTGGAATTATGAACAAAGGACTAGGCAATCAAAGGAAAGCTACGATTTGGGGGAGGGGGGGGGGGATTTTCAAGCAAAGAGAGGGGGTGTCAAGAAAGGGGGTAAGACATCACGCCGTGCATTTTGCGCCTCGCACCTTTAATGCTTTGCACCGACGTGCTCTGCACTGCAAGTACTACTGCACAATTTTCCCGCCAAATGATGTTTAACCGCCAAGTGACGTTGTTAGCATTATGAACAAAGGACTAGGCATTCCAATCAAAGCTACGATTTGGGGGGGGGGGGGGATTGTCAAGCAAAGAGAGGGGGTGTCAAGAAAGGGAGTAAGACAATCACGCCGTACATTTTACGCCTCGCACCTTTAATGCTTTGCACCGAAGTGCTCCGCACCGCAAGTACTACTGCACAATTTTCCCGCCAAGTGACGTCGTTGGCATTATGAACATAGGACTAGGCAATCCAAGCAAAGCTACGATTTAGGGAAGGGGGATTGTCAAGCAAAGAGGGGAGGTGTCAAGAAAGGGGGTAAGACAATCACGCCGTACATTTTGCGCCTCGCACCTTTAATGCTTTGCACCGAAGTGCTCCGCACCGCAAGTACTACTGCACAATTTTCCAGCCAAATGATGTTTACCCGCCAAGTGACGTCGTTGGCATTATGAACACAGGACTAGTGTCACGACTTGGGCATTTCATCAAACACTTGGTATGCATCATCCCATCTATTGCTGGAAGTTCTAGGAGTCTCCGAAAGATTCTAGAGTTCCCTAGAAAGGAGTGGAAGCTTGGAGGATTTTCTAGAGACATTCTAGAACCATCCTTTAGAATAGTCTAGATTCTTGTACATATTTCTAGACCTTGTAAAGATACTTGTAGAGAATTCTAGAATAGATGAGTTAAGAAGATTCTAGAGCATGTTCTAGACTTCTCCCAAGTTGTATAAATAGGTGAGGGCCTCATTTGCCCAAACCACCTTGAGAGCTTGTAACCTTGAAGTTCAATAGAGAGACTCTTCTTCTTCAAACTCTTGTGCTCTTGTTACTTGTTGTTCTTGGCTTATGTAACGCCCCGGATTTCGGAGACGTTAATTTAAAATAATTTATCAAAAGTCAACCATATTTCCATTACTTAGTCAAAATAAAGTTTGATTACAACATTCGAATTTAAAGAAATTACATTAAAATTTGAAATTAAGAGCTCAAAATATATCTAGGTGAACCACGGGGCTACGACATCCTCCTCGAAAGTACCGCCATTGGTATCTGGATAAGCGGGCTCAGCAACGTCATCTTCGACACCTGGCATGAAAGGCCAGGGGCAGATAAGTTGCACCAGATGAGCGATTAACGCTCAGCAAATAAAACTACCCTAAATCTTAAATCTATGCAATGGATCAAATGATACATGATCATGAACATAGTATGAGCAGTTAATCATGTAATATGAACAGGACAAAATAATCAGAGTTGACATAATCAGATTAAACAATAAGCGGAAGCATTAAACACGTAAGTACATTAAATGAATGAAATGGCGACAAAGTAACTTTAAGTCAAACCCTATGACTTGTTTCTAAATTTCTGACACACGCAGCCGACTTATATCCATAAGTGTTCACCATTGTTGACAAGTGTCTCAAAATTTTCCTTTCCAAAATACAAAGTTCGGGTTGACACAAGCATTGCCCGTCATCAAACTTTCATTTTCCAAAGTGGTGTTATGATGTTCCCAACCAATATGGTCCCGACCCCTACGCTGACCTCGTATCCGGCGCTAGTGTACCCAAACATCGGCTCCCGTATCTCATGCTCCCAACCGTTATGCTCCCAGCATTATGTCTCCCATGTGTCGTGCCTTGACTCGGAAAATATCTAACTCCTCCCCTTCAACTATATTTTTTATTTTTGAAAAGACACGACACGGCTTACGAACATAACCGGCTCACGACATAACTTGGCTAAATACATGAGACGTGACCGACTCGGCTCCAAGACACAGCCCGGTGGTAACAGACGTAGTTCGGCTAAAATCCATATCCCGGCTAAAGACATCCTAACACGCCTCCCCAAGGAGTAAGTCAAATCTCGAGTGTCGTTTCCACTAACCTCAAACGTTTCTCATTGACTCCACATAAGTTTCGTTAAAACGACTAGACTCACGATAACATGATGATGTGTTGGAGATGCAAGATTAATCAAGCGAACAAGATAATACAATAAGCAAGCTATGGCACATAAACGATAAGCGCATACTTTCATTTCGTAAAGAATCTTCTAACACGCTAATTTTTGAATAAGATGTCATCTCCTAATGATATAAGATACCTAAAGTTTCAAAATGATAATCTAAACTTGATTATAGGTGTAGTGGTCGTAATGTAAGAATTTGGGCGATGTTCTAATTTTTTGAAAATTTTCACTCTCTGAAAATTTTTCTAAGTATAGAAAAAGTTGAATTTTTCAAGTTTCGAATTTGGGGATAAAAAGTCCCGGAAATGATTCCTTGATTTTTTCTAAGCACAATGGTATATTCATACGTCTCAAACGCATAAGTTTAGGGTGAGTTTCGGGCCAAAGAATAGGAAGAAAACGGGTGATTTTTCGATTTTGTACTAAAATAGGGAGGGCGACATTTTGATTCGAATCGAATTTCAATTTTCTGTAAATGCCATTGTTTCCAAATGGGGGGTATTTCCTTATTTTCATTAAATAAAATTAAAGTAAAGAAATACAGAGAGCCAAGGCACCGGTGTAACTATGAACATTCAGAACAAATACTAGTAAGATACAGAGAGTTGATACACCGGTGTAACCAAAACTATGACACCGGTGTAACCATGCAAATGCAGAACATTAAAACATACAGAGAGCAAAGGCACCGGTGTCACCAAAACTAAGGCACCGGTGTCAACATCATCTTCTACGAATTTACAGTTCTGGGTTTCGTTTTCTCCGAGCTCCGTGGAGCTCAATATCGATCAATGGCATAAATTAAAAGTTAGGATAGATTCATTTACCTTGGTATTGAAGAATCAAAGGTTGAATTCGAAGGATTTGGCTTGGATTTTGGTGATTGAATATCAAATCAAGTTCTCTCTCTTCTCTCTCCCTCTACTGTTATTTTCTAATTTCTCACCCTTAAACCACAACCATGGCACTCTTTCCACTCTCTAAACTCTGAAATTTCGTAGGTTGAATTGTGAGGATGATAGAGTACAAGTAGAGAGAGGTTGAGTGTAAAGGAAAGCTTTGCATGGAGCTCCATTGGAGAGGGGAAAACTTTGACAGATTTTGATGGAGTGAAGTATTGGCATTGCTCAGCCATGATGAACATTGGAGGAGTGGTTTATGACCAAAACCATGGGTGGAAGGGGGTTTGGCAGGGGAAAGAAGGAGTGGCCACCAAGGTTTGGATGTTCAATGGAGGAAGAGGTTTCTAACGTCTGATTTTGGAGAAGGGGGTGATCATTAAGGGAAAATTATCCCATGTGACAAGCTCCATGGGAATTGGCTGATGAAATGGGTTTTGGGTCAAGCCAAAAGGATTTGGGTTGTGGGCCGGGTTAAACCAAGTTGGGCTTGGGTTAAGATTTAGTCCAATGGGTTTGGTCCAAACACACACACATCCACAATTCCATGAGTATAATGTACGGCTAAAGATAAAAACGCGCAAACTTAATAAATCAATAAATAATTTCATACATCAAAATTTATTTATTTATTTATTGTTTTTATTTTTTAATTTCATTTTCATTTAAAATTTTAGGGTCTTTACAACCTATCCCCCTTAATAAATTTCGTCCTCGAAATTACATAGTAGAAGTTTCAAAAAGGTAGGGGTGGTTGGCGCGCATAGTATCCTCTCGCTCCCAAGTGGATTCCTCCACGTTCCGGTGACGCCACAGTATTCTGACTAGGCGGATAGTCTTCCCTCGCAGAATCTTCTCGCCATGATCAAGGATTCGTACTGGTTGCTCTTCATACGTTGTGTCTGCATCGATGGTGACTTCTTTCCAATCAATGATGTGAGTCGGGTGAGCTAGGTACTTTCGAAGCATAGATACATGGAAGACATTGTGGACTCGATCAAGCTGAGGTGGCAGAGCTAGGCGGTAGGCAGTCTCTCCAATGCGTTGTAGAATCTCGAAAGGTCCAACGAATCTTGGTGAAAGCTTCCCTCTCTTGCCGAATCGGATAATTCCACGTCGAGGGGAAATCTTCAGAAATACATGATCGCCAACATTGAAAGTTAGAGGTCTGGTCCGCTTGTCAGCATAGCTCTTCTGTCGGCTCTGTGCTATCAGTAGTCGTTGTCAGATGATCCTGACTTTCTCTGTCGTCTCTTGCACAATCTCGGGTCCCAACAAACTTGTCTCTCCCACTTCAGTCCAACAAACTGGTGATCGACACGGTCGTCCGTAAAGTGCTTCATATGGTGCCATCTCAATGCTAGCTTGATAACTGTTGTTGTAAGCGAACTCGACAAGTGGCAGATGTCTCTCCCATCCCCCTTGAAAATCTAGTACACAAGCTCAAAGCATATCCTCTAGCGTTTGAATCGTTCTCTCAGATTGTCCGTCAGTCTGTGGATGAAAAGCGGTGCTCAAACAAAGCTCGGTTCCTAAGGCCTTCTGTAAGCTCTTCCAAAAAGATGACGTGAAATGCGTGTCTCGGTCAGATATGATAGTTATAGGCACACCATGTAATCTGATAATCACCTTGATGTAAAGGCGGCTGTAAGAATCCATCTTGTCAGATACTCGGATCGGTAGAAAGTGTGACGACTTGGTCAAACGATCCACTATCACCCAAATGGCGTCGTGTCCCTGATGCGATCTTGGTAGTCCCGTCACGAAGTCCATTGCAATGTGCTCCCATTTCCATCCCGGCACAGGTAAAGGTTGAAGAGTTCCTCCCGGTCTCTGGTGCTCGGCTTTGACTTGCTGACAGGTGAGACAAGTAGCAACATACTTAGCCACATCATTCTTCATTCCGCTCCACCAATAAGATCGTCTCAAGTCCTTATACATCTTGTTTCCTCCACGGTGGACTGCAAAACTTGATCGGTGAAATTCCTTTAGAACTGATTCTCGTAGTGTCCCAAAATCAGGCACAAAGATCCGTCCTAAATATCTTAGTCCCTTATCAGTGCCAACTGTCCAACCTGCTGCTGCTTCTCCCTTGGCTAATCGACACTTGATGAATTCTGATTCTTGATCCAGCGTCTGAACCTTCAGAATCTCAGCGTGCAATCCTGGTGTTGCTGTCAATGCGTACAAACATGCTCCTCCTTCTATCTCATTATGCTGGAGACCAAATTCTTGAATCTGCCCTAGCATCTTCCATTCCCGTACTGCTAGGCTGGCAACATGTCCACGAGACTTGCGACTGAGAGCGTCAGCCACAACGTTAGCTCTACCCGGATGATAAGAAAGCGTAAAGTTGTAATCTTCGAGATACTCCATCCAGCGTCTCTGCCTCATATTCAAGTCCTTCTGTGTGAATATGTACTTGAGGCTCTTATGATCTGTGAACACCTCAAACTTCTCTCCATACAAGTAATGATGCCATGACTTCAGCGCGTGAACTACGGCTGCGAGTTCCAAGTCGTGTGTCGGATAATTCTTCTCATGTGGCTTCAGTTGTCGTGAACCATAAGCAATGACCTTATCATTCTGCATCAGCACACATCCCAATCCATCCTTGGATGCATCACAATACACGACATAACCCACATCTCGCTCTGGAATGGTGAGTATCGGCGCATTGGTGAGCTTATCCTTCAACTCCTGAAATGAATTCTCGCAAGTTTCATCCCAGTCAAACTTGATTCCTTTCTGAGTCAATCGAGTCATTGGTTTAGCCAATGTCGAGAAATTCAAAATGAATCGTCTATAGTATCCTGCGAGTCCCAAGAAACTCCGAATCTCAAATACTGTAGTAGGCCTCTTCCAATCTCGAATCGCCTCAATCTTGCTGTTATCCACAGAGATTCCTTTCTCTGACACTACATGTCCCAAAAACCTCACTTCTCTTAGCCAAAACTCACATTTGCTGGCTTTGGCATACAGCTGATTGTCTCGTAAAGTTTGAAGTACGATCCTCAAGTGCTGCTCGTGAGCTTCTTCTGATGCCGAATATATCAAAATATCGTCTATGAATACCACAACAAACTGGTCCAAAAATGGCGCAAAAATCTTGTTCATCAAACACATGAAGACTGCCGGCGCATTGGTCAAACCAAAAGGCATCACTACAAACTCGTAGTGGCCATAGCGAGTTCGGAATGCCGTCTTAGGTATATCCGATTCTCTAACTCGCAACTGGTGATACCCAGATCTCAAATCAATCTTAGAGAACCAGGTGGCTCCTCTGAGTTGGTCAAACAAATCATCAATTCTCGGAAGTGGGTAGCGGTTCTTGACTGTCACACGATTGAGTTGACGATAGTCGATACACAATCTAAGTGTTCCCTCCTTCTTCTTCACGAACAAGGCTGGTGCTCCCCATGGTGACGTACTCGGTCGAATAAATCCCTTATCCATAAGTTCCTGCAACTGTGTCTTCAATTCTCTGAGTTCCGCGGGTGCCATTCTGAAAGGGGCCATGGAGATTGGTGCAGTCCCGGGCGCAAGTTCTATGGTGAAGTCTAGCTCTCTCGATGGTGGTAGTCCTGGAAGCTCTTCGGGGAAAACGTCGGCATACTCGCACACGACACGTGGTAATCCCAACTCCGTACGATCTTCATCATTCAGCGTCAAGCTCGCCAGCCATGCAGTCAAACTGTCGTGCCATCTAGATCGTGCCTTCAGCAACGATGAAGGTTTCCTGCCTATCCCCCTTAAATTTGAAACACGTTCCATTTAAGGAGTAGGCGGTCACCGTCTTCTGATGGCAGTTGATAATTGCTCGATGGGAATATAGCCAATCCATGCCCAAAATAACATCGAAATCCGCCATATCTATAACTCGCAAGTCGCATGTCAAACGTAAACCCGAAATCTCAATCTCGCACCCTCTACAAACTAGACCCACAGATACGATACCTCCCAAGGGTGATGTAACATTCATGACAGATCCAAGTGGTTCAGTCTCTAATCCCAAAGTGTTAGCACATGCAACAGATATGAACGAGTGCGATGCTCCAGAATCAAATAATGCCTTGATGCAAGAGTTGAATAGAATCAGGTTACCTTGAATCACAGATGGGTCGAAAACTTCCTCTTCTTCAGCTTCTCCTTGGAGTGCAAAGATCCTGCCTCCATTATTCTGGTGTGGTCCAGCTGGCCCCTTAAACTTTCCATTCTGTTGATTCTGACTAGGCTTGGGCTGGTTCCAAGTATTCTTTTGCATCTGTCCCCCGGTCGGGGCCTTTCCCAAAGGTTGTTGGTTCACACCTATAGCATTCTGTGGGCACTGGCTGCGGATGTGACCTTCTCTTCCACATCCATAGCACACAACTGGGGTTGACCTTGTCTGCTGCCTGTTGGTCTGATTCTGATTCTGATTAGGGTACTGGTTACCCCTCTGTTGTTGAGGTTGGTGTTGTCGCTGTGGCTGCTGTGGGCGATTGTTGTTGTTGTACGGCTTCTGGTTGTGGTGGTTGGAGTTGTTCCTGATTGGTCCTCCTGGAGTCTGCTTGTTGCGTTTCTGATCCCATATCTTCTTGGAATCAGCAGATTCTCTCTCCATCATCAGTGCTCCACTAACGACACCAGCATAGGTCTCCTCCTTCAATGACATGACGTTCCTTCGGATATGGGGGCTTAGTCCCCACTCAAACTTCCTTGCTCTCGAAGCATCGGTTGGCATGAATTCAGGTGCATGGCGAGACAGCTCGTCGAAACGTGCAGCGTACTGGGTCACTGTCAGTCCTCCCTGCTTGAGATTCATGAACTCTTGAATAAGCGCTTGCTTGACAGGTGTTGGGAAGAATTTGGCCAGAAAAAGAGTCTTGAAAGCAGTCCAAGTCATTGTCTGCACATCTTGCGTTGTCTTAACCACATCCCACCAGTGGTCAGCTTCGCCTTGCATCTGGTAGGCTGCTAGTGCCACTCGGTCACCATTGTCTCGAACTTCCATGATTTCGAGTAGTTTCTCCGTCTGTTTAAGCCAGGTCTCCGCTACAGCAGGGTTCGTCTCACCAGAAAAGATTGGCGGTCGGCGTTTGTAGAATTCGTTGAGTAGTACACTCCGGTTTGGTTGAGCATGATGTTGAGGTTATGGTCCAAACTGTTGGGTGTTTCGTGCAGCGTTGAAGAAAGCTCGCATGAACTGGTTAAAGTCGTTCAAACCAGGTGCAACGTGAGGTGGGGGTGGAGGTGGAGGTGGCGAATTAGCATGCGCGTTGCTGGATCCGGCTTGGTTACCAGTGTTAGCCCCGTTTCGTGTCTCAACCATCTACAGTTAAGTAAATATGCTAAATTTAGGAACAAAATAGATGGCAAAAGTTCTTTTCATTAATACTAGGAATATCATCACATCATTACATCATAAGTCAAAGCATGCTAGTACATCCGAAATATGCATGTATACAGCAAAATGGCACATGGCCTACATGCAAACAAAAAGCCTATCCGACTAAGGGTGCATCCTACGTCATCTGACGTCCCACAAAATGATCACCCTACTACTACCCCAATAATGCTGCTCAAAGAAAGAGACTCGGATAATCGCGTCGGAGCAAGTACTCCCGCTCCAAGGTGGCCTCGACGATCCCATAGCACCTCCAGTAAACCTTGTAAAACCATGAGTCTGGATCCCATGGGTTGACTTGTCGTCGATCCTCAACCTTGAATGGGGTGTCAGTGTAGTTGTCAACGTCGAAGAAGTTTAGGTTGCCACGTGGGTTGATGATTCGCTGGCGGTCCAGTGGTGGATGTTTCTGCAGCATGTGTCTCGGCACAGAGTTTCCTACATTCTTTCGAAATCCGGCTGGTACGTTGAGTAGGTACCTCTGATCCTGAAGCTGTTCAATGATGGCCAATGGTCCTAAGTAGTAAGGCTCTCCTCTAGCTTTCCAATGGCAACGGATTGCTGGGGCAATTCTCGCATAAATCATCGTGCCCGGCGCATACCAAACTGGGCCATCCCAAGTACTCCAGCCTGTCACGTCCAAGTGCACTCCAGTCGGCTCTGGGGTCGGGGGGTGCTCTAAGTCACTCTTCGGGTCTTCCTCTAAGGGCTCTTCTTCTTCAATGTCAAACTCATCAAAGTCATCGCCATCCATATCCGAATCTGCCTCGTCATCAGCATAGTTTTCCTCTTCAGGGTCATCATCATCCTCATCCCAATCTAGCAGCATGTCACCCTCAAAAGGTGGTAAAGGTGCAATAATCTCAGGTGGTGGTAATATCGCATCAACTCCGTCTAGTTCTTCCTCGGAAAGGTCAACAAGGTAGTGCTCCACAGGGTCGAAGTCAGAGTCAGAAGACATCTACAAGAAAAAATAAGTATATGCGTTAAACTTATGTTATATGATATCGGCCAAGATAATTAATCGCATAATAGTAACTATCCCGGTATACGACGCTCAAAATGTGTGCTACCCATTCTACCCTAGCTCACAAGTAAAGGGGAACCTAGAGCTCTGATACCACTCTGTAATGCCCCGGATTTCGGAGACGTTAATTTAAAACAATTTATCAAAAGTCAACCATATTTCCATTACTTAGTCAAAATAAAGTTTGATTACAACATTCGAATTTAAAGAAATTACATTAAAATTTGAAATTAAGAGCTCAAAATATATCTAGGTGAACCACGGGGCTACGACATCCTCCTCGAAAGTACCGCCGTTGGTATCTGGATAAGCGGGCTCAGCAACGTCATCTTCGACACCTGGCATGAAAGGCCAGGGGCAGATAAGTTGCACCAGATGAGCGATTAACGCTCAGCAAATAAAACTACCCTAAATCTTAAATCTATGCAATGGATCAAATGATGCATGATCATGAACATAGTATGAGCAGTTAATCATGTAATATGAACAGGACAAAATAATCAGAGTTGACATAATCAGATTAAACAATAAGCGGAAGCATTAAACACGTAAGTACATTAAATGAATGAAATGGCGACAAAGTAACTTTAAGTCAAACCCTATGACTTGTTTCTAAATTTCTGACACACGCAACCGACTTATATTCATAAGTGTTCACCATTGTTGACAAGTGTCTCAAAATTTTCCTTTCCAAAATACAAAGTTCGGGTTGACACAAGCATTGCCCGTCATCAAACTTTCATTTTCCAAAGTGGTGTTATGATGTTCCCAACCAATATGGTCCCGACCCCTACGCTGACCTCGTATCCGGCGCTAGTGTACCCAAACATCGGCTCCCGTATCTCATGCTCCCAACCGTTATGCTCCCAGCATTATGTCTCCCATGTGTCGTGCCTTGACTCGGAAAATATCTAACTCCTCCCCTTCAACTATATTTTTTATTTTTGAAAAGACACGACACGGCTTACGAACATAACCGGCTCACGACATAACTTGGCTAAATACATGAGACGTGACCGACTCGGCTCCAAGACACAGCCCGGTGGTAACAGACGTAGTTCGGCTAAAATCCATATCCCGGCTAAAGACATCCTAACACGCCTCCCCAAGGAGTAAGTCAAATCTCGAGTGTCGTTTCCACTAACCTCAAATGTTTCTCATTGACTCCACATAAGTTTCGTTAAAACGACTAGACTCACGATAACATGATGATGTGTTGGAGATGCAAGATTAATCAATCGAACAAGATAATACAATAAGCAAGCTATGGCACATAAACGATAAGCGCATACTTTCATTTCGTAAAGAATCTTCTAACACGCTAATTTTTGAATAAGATGTCATCTCCTAATGATATAGGATACCTAAAGTTTCAAAATGATAATCTAAACTTGATTATAGGTGTAGTGGTCGTAATGTAAGAATTTGGGCGATGTTCTAATTTTCTGAAAATTTTCACTGTCTGAAAATTTTTCTAAGTATAGAAAAATTTGAATTTTTCAAGTTTCGAATTTGGGGATAAAAAGTCCCGGAAATGATTCCTTGATTTTTTCTAAGCACAATGGTATATTCATACGTCTCAAACGCATAAGTTTAGGGTGAGTTTCGGGCCAAAGAATAGGAAGAAAACGGGTGATTTTTCGATTTTGTACTAAAATAGGGAGGGCGACATTTTGATTCGAATCGAATTTCAATTTTCTGTAAATGCCATTGTTTCCAAATGGGGGGTATTTCCTTATTTTCATTAAATAAAATTAAAGTATTTTACTTAAATTTATTTATAGAAAATAAGTATATTTTCATAGAACAAGCCCTGCCTTAACAAAGCCTAAGTCAGAAACTAAGTGTCAAAATTCCATAACAGAGGCACCGGTGTAAGGTTTCAGAGGCACCGGTGTAAGGTCTATTCTGTAGTGTAATACTAAGATACAGAGAGTTAAAGGCACCGGTGTAACCAAAACAGAGACACCGGTGTAAGGCCTATTCTGCAGTGTACTACTGAGATACAGAGAGGTATGACACCGGTGTAACCAAAACTGAGGCACCGGTGTAACTATGAAACTACAGGACATTTTAGAGAGCCAAGGCACCGGTGTAACTATGAACATTCAGAACAAATACTAGTAAGATACAGAGAGTTGATACACCGGTGTAACCAAAACTATGACACCGGTGTAACCATGCAAATACAGAACATTAAAACATACAGAGAGCAAAGGCACCGGTGTCACCAAAACTAAGGCACCGGTGTCAACATCATCTTCTATGAATTTACAGTTCTGGGTTTCGTTTTCTCCGAGCTCCGTGGAGCTCAATATCGATCAATGGCATAAATTAAAAGTTAGGATAGATTCATTTACCTTGGTATTGAAGAATCAAAGGTTGAATTCGAAGGATTTGGCTTGGATTTTGGTGATTGAATATCAAATCAAGTTCTCTCTCTTCTCTCTCCCTCTACTGTTATTTTCTAATTTCTCACCCTTAAACCACAACCATGGCACTCTTTCCACTCTCTAAACTCTGAAATTTCATAGGTTGAATTGTGAGGATGATAGAGTACAAGTAGAGAGAGGTTGAGTGTAAAGGAAAGCTTTGCATGGAGCTCCATTGGAGAGGGGAAAACTTTGGCAAATTTTGATGGAGTGAAGTATTGGCATTGCTCAGCCATGATGAACATTGGAGGAGTGGTTTATGACCAAAACCATGGGTGGAAGGGGGTTTGGCAGGGGAAAGAAGGAGTGGCCACCAAGGTTTGGATGTTCAATGGAGGAAGAGGTTTCTAACGTCTGATTTTGGAGAAGGGGGTGATCATTAAGGGAAAATTATCCCATGTGACAAGCTCCATGGGAATTGGCTGATGAAATGGGTTTTGGGTCAAGCCAAAAGGATTTGGGTTGTGGGCCGGGTTAAACCAAGTTGAGCACTATGTCGGAGATCTTGAACGAAGAGACCCGAGGAAGGGACGGGAACACCAAAGCGAGGAAAGACAAGTCTCGTGATGTCATGAGTGCTATGGAGACCAGGGTGGTCAGGGTGGAGGTTGCGGTTGCTGACGTGAAAGAGCGGCTTGATCGATTGGAGCAAAACATGGAAGAGCTCGATGGCAAGGTGGAAAGCCATGTGGAGGAACTTCGTGAGTCCATGCTAGCTACCGTCGACACCAACACCCATGCACTACGACAAGAGGGCTATGCTTTCCAAGCTAGAGTGTTGGAGGCCTTGTCTAATCTCGAAGAGAAGCTTGACACCCAACTTCAAGAGTTGAAGGCGGGACTAGAAGAAACAAGGGCAGACTGGGCCATGTGCAAGCATGCTGTGGCTAGTGGAAGCGTGTCAACCCATACAATGAGTTACTCTCCAAGGATTGAAGCACCTAAGCCTAAGGAGTTTGATGGCAAGCGTGATGCTAAGGAGATTGACAACTTCTTGTGGCACTTGGAGAGGTACTTTGAGGCATTGGGCTTGACCGACGAAATGGCTAAGGTAAGAATGCTACTCTCTACCTCACCAACCGTGCTGCGACTTGGTGGCGCCATAAGCATGCCGAAATAGAAAAAGGTACTTGTGCCATCAAATCGTGGGAAGAGTTTAAAGCAGAGCTTAAGAGGCAATTCTATCCCGAGAATGTGGCTCAATTGGCTAGGAAGAAAATGAAGAAATTGAAGCATAACCGTTCTATTTGAGAGTATGTTGAAGAATTTTCAGGGCTCATGCTTCAAATTCCAAATATGAGCGAGGAGGATTTGCTTTTCAACTTCATGGATGGTCTTCAACTCTGGGTGGCCCAAGAGCTACAACATCGTGGTGTTCAAGACATTGCGACGGCACTCACCATAGCTGAGACATTGATAGAGTATAAGAGGAGCGATTCTTCTAGCTCAAAGAACGTAAAGGTTGGCCAAGTCAAAGGTGGGGGAGACAAAGACAAGCAGTTCCAACACAAAGAAGGTGGAGGCAAACACCCAAGGGCAAGGAATGGAAGAGGGACTACAGGCAGGATGGCAAAGGTGAGTCCAAGCCTAAAGATAACTGTTTCTTGTGTAATGGTCCCCATTGGGCTAGGGATTGCCCAAAGAGGAAAGCTCTTAATGCTCTACTAGAGGAGCAAGATTCTCAAGAAGAGGAAGCCAACATGGGATGCTTGTAACTACTCAATGCCCTCAAAGCCAATCCAATGCCGACTAGCAACAAAGACAAGTCATTGATGTATGTGGAGGGTAACATCAACGGCAAGACCACCCAAATCATGGTAGATACGGGAGCCACTCACAACTTCATCAAGCGGGAGGAAGCAGATAGACTTGGTCTCAAGTTGGAAAAGCGGCAAGGATGGTTGAAGACGGTGAATGCAGACGCCAAACCCCTTGATGGCATAGCTCGTGGAGTTGAACTACACTTGGGTACCTGGAGCGGAAAAGTGGACTTTTCAGTAGCGCCATTGGATGACTTCCGCATTGTCATGGGGATGGAGTTTCTCAAACAATTCAATGTCGTGCCACTACCTCGATACAACTCGGTGTGCATCTTGGAGGGAGGCCCGTGCATGGTCCCAACGGTGAGCAAGTCTAGTGCAGGTATCAACCTTCTCTCTGCTATGCAAGTCAAAAAGGGATTCACAAAGGGAGAGGTGACCTACTTGGCTACTGTCCGAAGAGAGGATGATGGGGTAAGTACTCTTTCTGATGACTTACCAAACGGAATATCTAGTGTTCTTGAAGAATTTAAAGATGTCATGCCCCCCGAGTTGCAAAGGAGACTTCCACCTAGGAGGGAGGTGGATCACAAGATTGAGTTGGAGCCTGCAGCAAAACCACCCGCCATGGCGCCCTATCGTATGTCTCCACCGGAGTTAGCGGAGTTAAGGAGACAACTCAAGGAACTACTGGATGTTGGTTTCATCCAGCCTTCTAAAGCACCATATGGAGCACCAGTCTTGTTCCAGAAGAAACAAGATGGGTCACTTCGGTTGTGCATTGACTACCGAGCTCTAAATAAGGTAACCATCAAAAACAAGAATCCTATTCCTTTGATTGCCGATTTATTTGATCAATTGGGACATGCTAAGTACTTTAGCAAACTCGATTTGAGATCGGGTTACTATCAAGTGCGAATTGCAGACGGGGATGAGCCGAAAACAACTTGTGTGACTCGCTATGGGTCTTACGAGTTTCTTGTGATGCCCTTTGGGCTCACCAATGCCCCGGCCACATTTTGCACCTTGATGAACAAGATATTCCACCCATACTTGGATAGCTTCGTGATTGTCTACCTAGACGACATTGTCATCTACAGTCACACTATTGAGGAGCACATCGACCACCTACGGACCGTGTTCAAGGTGCTAAAGGAGAATGATCTATATGTCAAACGAGAGAAGTGTTCCTTCGCGAAAGATGAAGTTCACTTCCTTGGTCACAAGATCAAAAGGGGGAAGCTTAGCATGGAGGAAGGAAAAGTGAAAGCTATCAAAGAATGGGATGCCCCAACCAAGGTGACGGAGCTTCGGTCATTTCTTGGGCTTGTCAACTATTATCGGCGGTTTATCATGGGCTACTCATTGAAGGCAGCCCCTCTCACCAACTTGCTCAAGAAGAACAGATCATGGGAGTGGACTATCCAATGTCAAGAGGCCTTCCAAGCATTAAAGGAGGCAATTACGAAGGAGCCGGTTCTAGCCTTGCCGGATTGTGCCCGTACGAGGTACAAACAGATGCTTCTAACTTTGCTATTGGAGGTGTTCTTATGCAGGAAGGACATCCTATCGCTTATGAAAGCCGAAAGCTCAATGACACGGAGCGCCAATATACGGTCCAAGAGAAGGAGATGACGGCCATTATCCATTGCTTAAGGACATGGAGGCATTACTTACTTGGAGCCAAGTTTGTGGTGAAGACGGACAATGTGGCAACGAGTTACTTCCAAACTCAAAAGAAGTTGAGCCCAACGCAAGCACGTTGGCAAGACTTCTTGGCAGAGTTTGATTATATTATGGAGTATAAACCCGACAAAGCAAATCTAGTGGCGGATGCGCTAAGTCAGAAAGCTGAGTTAGCCGCCATTGTCAAGTTCCATGGAGTATTGGTGAACTTGATAAAGGAAGGCTTAGACCATGACCCACTGGCAAAAAGCTTGATTGCCCTAGCCAAGGAGGGCAAGACAAAGCGATTTTGGGTAGAAGATGGCCTTATCAACACGAAAGGACGGCGTATTTATGTTTCAAAGTGGGGAAATCTACGGAAGAACTTAATCAAGGAGTGTCATGACACCAAGTGGGCCGGTCATCCAGGACAAAGACGTACGCGGGCAATCTTGGAAGCCACCTACTATTGGCCTCAAATGCGGGATGAGGTGGAGATGTATGTGAAGACTTGTCTCACATGCCAACAAGACAAGGTGGAGAACCAATGTCCAGTCAGCCAATTGGAGCCCCTTCCTACTCCGAATCGACCGTGGGAGAGTATTAGCATGGATTTCATTGTGGCCTTACCCAAATCTGAAGGGTGTAAGACCATCATTGTAGTAGTCGATCGATTTTCAAAGTATGCTACTTTTATCCCTGACTCCAAGGAGTGTTCAGCGGAGGAGACGGCCAAGCTATTCTTCAAGCATGTGGTGAAGTATTGGGGCTTGCCTCAATCTATCATAAGCGATCGAGACTCGCGATTTACCAGGAAATTTTGGACCTTCAAGCTTATGGGATCGGCATTACTCTTCTCCACAAGCTTTCACCCACAGTCGGATGGCCAAACGGAGAGGATCAATGCCTTATTGGAGCTATATTTGAGGCACTTTGTGAGTGCCAACTAGGGCGATTGGGCTAAGTTGTTGGACATAGCCCAATTCTCATACAACTTACAAAGAAGTAAGGCGACAAATCGAAGCCCGTTTGAGATTGCCACGGGGCAGCAACCACATACACCTCATACGCTTGTGGCGAGCTACACGGGAAAGAGCCCAATAGCATTCAAAGTTGCTAAGTCTTGGCATGAGCAGGTGGACGTGGCACGTTCCTACTTGAGCAAAGCAACAAACAAGATGAAGAAATGGGCCGATGAGAGGAGGAGGCACGTGGAGTACAAAGTGGGAGACTTAGTCATGGTAAAAACTACTCCCATCCCAACACAAGTCTACACGCCCGCTTCACAAGGGACTTATACGCCGCTATGACGGGCCGTTCTCAGTGATCAAGAAAGTGGGCAAGGTTTCTTACAAGATCGAGTTACCGCCAAGCCTCAAGATCCACTCGGTGTTCCACGTTAGCTGCTTGAAACCCTACCACGAGGACCATGAGGATCCAAGTAGAGGAGAGTCGAGCAGAGCGCCCATAGGAGTCACTACATCTCATGATAAGGAGGCAGAATACATAATGGCTGATCGTATTCTTAGAAGGAGGTCTTACGCCCTGCGTCATGAATACTTAGTAAAATGGAAGGGACAACCGGAATGTGAGGCAAGTTGGGAACCTAAGGAGGATTTGTGGCAATTTAACGACAAAATACGACGGTTCCACGAAGAAGGCGCGACGAGGGCATTTCATCAAACACTTGGTATGCATCATCCCATCTATTGCTGGAAGTTCTAGGAGTCTCCGGAAGATTCTAGAGTTCCCTAGAAAGGAGTGGAAGCTTGGAGGATATTCTAGAGACATTCTAGAACCGTCCTTTAGAATAGTCTAGATTCTTGTACATATTTCTAGACCTTGTAAAGATATTTGTAGAGAATTCTAGAATAGATGAGTTGAGAAGATTCTAGAGCATGTTCTAGACTTCTCCCAAGTTGTATAAATAGGTGAGGGCCTCATTTGCCCAAACCACTTTGAGAGCTTGTAACCTTGAAGTTCAATAGAGAGACTCTTCTTCTTCAACATCTTGTGCTCTTTTTACTTGTTGTTCTTGGCTTACTTAGGTGCAAAGCAGGTGGGCATAGCATCTAAGGCCGCACGGTTGGCTTGGAAAATTCTAAGGCCGTGACACTAGGCAATACAAGCAAATCTACGATTTAGGGAGGGGGATTGTCAAGCAAACGTCGTTGGCAATATGAACAAAGGACTAGGCAATCCAAGCAAAGCAACAGTTTGAGAGGGGGAGGGGGTGCGGGGGGAGGGGGGCTCTCAGCAAGGAGGCATTCGAACATAGCTTGGCATGGTCAGTGTCTGACTTCTTGGGAAGCCGTTCACTAATCATGCCAAGCCATGTGGGGATGCCAATGCTTCGAGGGTGGCCACTTTTTGGTTGCCAAGCCATGCCAACCGACTGTTGGCGACCCCTCTCAGCAAGAGGCATCCGAACATACCTTGGCATGGTCAGTGTCTGACTTCTTGGGAAGCCGTTCACTAATCATGCCAAGCCATGTGGGGATGCCAATGCTTCGAGGGTGGCCACTTTTTGGTTGCCAAGCCATGCCAACCGACTGTTGGCGACCCCTCTCAGCAAGAGGCATCCGAACATACCTTGGCATGGTTAGTGTCTGACTTCTTGGGAAGCCGTTCACTAATCATGCCAAGCCATGTGGGAATGCCAATGCATCATCGAGGCTGGCCACTTCCGGTTGCCAAGCGAAAAACGATGCTGACTGACTTGTCGGCAAGCCTTCCGAAGGAACACATCGTTGCCATGGCTTGGCCTAGGCATGTGCATGCACTAGGCCACCCACGTAGGCCGTTTTGGGGTGCCCATGCTCAAAACAATACCAACCCTTCCAACCCGACCGGGGGTATTTTTTGGATCATTTTTTCAAGCATTACCCTGGGCATGGTGCCCGAGTTTGTTTTTGGTTGCTCAAGCCAAAATGGCATGCCAAGCACGTCTTGTGGGCATGCCCACGTGGTTGCCGACTCTCTTGCGTGCACTAGTTTGCCCATGTTGGCCGTTTTGGGGTGCCCAAGCCCAAGACAGTGCCAAGAACCCTTCCGGGATGGGTGTCCGAGTTCATTTTTGGTTGCTCAAGCCAAAATGGCATGCCAAGCACGTCTTGTGGGCATGCCCACGTGGTTGCCAAGTCTCTTGCGTGCACTAGTCCGCCCACATTGGCTGTTTTGGGGTGCCCAAGCCCACGACGGGGCCAAGAATCCTTCCGGGACGGGTGTCCGAGTTCGTTTTTGGTTGCTAAAGCCAAAATAGCATGCCAAGCACGTCATGTGGGCATGCCCACGTGGTTGCCGAGTCTCATGCATGCACTAGTCCGCCCACATTGGCCGTTTTGGGGTGCCCAAGCCCAATGTGCCAAGAATCCTTCCGGGACGACCGGGGGTATTTTGGTCATTTTTCAGGGCATTACCCCGGGCATGGTGTCCGACATCGTTTTTGGTTGCTCAAGCCAAAATGGCATGCCAACCATGTCTTGGTGGCAAGGCATGGCGACACCTCAGGAGGGACACCACCCCTCCCTAATATAGCATTCTAAGCCCTTCTCCTAGTGACAGGAGGAGACATTGCCTATGCTCGAGGAGTCATAATGGGGTTTTTTGAAGAAATACGATTTATTTATGCGATAAATCAATGTAACCACCAAGATAATAAATAAACCCACCTATAAAAAAGATTTTTTTAATTTTTTTCGGTTTGAATATTTTTAATTAATTAATTACTTAAAAATAGCTTAAAAATATTAAAAAATACGAAAAATATGGAAAAACTAATTAATTACTTAAAAATAGCTTAAAATATTAAAAAATACGAAAAAAAATATGAAAAATCATGGAGAAATTACTTAATTACTTAAAAATAGCTTAAAAATATTAAAAAATACGAAAAATTATGGAAAAATTATGGTTGACTTGGGAAAGGTATTCATGTATTTTAGAAAATATTGAGGCGAGTAGAATTGAAGAAGAATGCACAAAGTGAAATTTACAAAGCGTAAAAATAATAAAACGCGAGGATGATAAATAGTGCATGAACTCCAACATGTGGGAACCATTGAGTGGCGACCGAGAAATACTTTTGGGGTGTGTGATTCACTCCCATTGTGTTGAACAATCATGTCTTGCCTTCCTTACTACTTCTTTGCGTTCCGTTACGCATGCTCCTGCTACGCGGCTTGTAAGGTGTCCTTTCTTGGTTAGCCGAGCGTTGCCCTTTCGCAAGTTCATCCGAGAGCAATGTCTTTTCCTTTCGCTTTTCATTGTATGTTGAGGTGCCGTTACTTGCCTCGCTTTGCCTTCGCGTAGTTTCTCCGAAGAATGGCATGTCGTTATTTTCCTTGTATTGAGCGGTGCCGTGCCACGGCTTCAACGTAGCTATATCGTGTCGAGGGTGCACTTCTATTCCCATATCAAGGATAAAAGCCAAACTTAACCTCGTTTTTTATTTCGTGTTGGGATTCCTCCACATGCCAAGTCTCGACATGGCAAGTCGTGCACATTTGTTGGAATCGGCATGCTTTTTGCACGTCGACATGGCAAGTCGATCGTATTTCTAGGTAGCAACATCCAATTTTGGCCCACCCGACATGAAACCCTTGCACGTTTCTAGGTACAAACCTCATTTTTGGCACGTACGCATGCTGAGTTATGCACGTTTCTAGGCAGTGACGTCCGTTTTGGCACGTCGTCGTGCCAAGGCGTGCACGTTTTCAGCCAGCGACATGGTTTTGGCCCAGCCACATGCCAAGTCGTTCACGTTTCTAGGCAGCGACATGGATTTTTTGCACGTTGACACCCAAGTCGTCCACGTTTTCAGCCAGCGAGATGGTTTTGGCCCAGCGACATGCCAAGTTGTTCACGTTTCTAGGCAGCGACATGGGTTTTTTTGCACGTTGACACCCAAGTCGTGCACGTTTTCAGCCGACATGCCAAGTTGTTCACTTTTCATGGGTTTTTTGCGCGTTGACACCCAAGTCGTGCACGTTTTCAGCCAGCGACATGGTTTCGGCCTAGCGACATGCCAAGTCGTTCACATTTTCAGGCAGCGACATGGTTTTGGCCCAGCTGTTTCTTAAGCCGTTCACGTTTCATGGGTTTTTTGCACGTTGACACCCAAGTCGTGCACGTTTCTAGGCAGCGACATGGTTTTGGCCCAGCGACATGCCAAGTCATTCACGTTTCCAGGCAGCGACATGGGTTTTTTGCTCGTTGACACCCAAGTCGTGCACGTTTCTAGGTAGCGACATGGTTTTCGCCCAGCGACATGCCAAGTCATTCACGTTTTCAGGCAGCGGCATGGGTTTTTTGCTCGTTAACACCCAAGTCGTCCACATTTTGGCCCAGCGACATTCCAAGTTTTAGAACTCGCACACGGGCTCTAACCATTGGCTTTACCCGATAGAACTCGCACACGGGCTCCAACTATCCTGAGGGAAACTTCGGAGGGAACCAGCTACTAGACGGTTCGATTAGTCTTTCACCCCTATACCCAAGTCAGACGAACGATTTGTACGTCAGTATCGCTGCGGGCCTCCACCAGATTTTCCTCTGGCTTCGCCCCGCTTAGGCATAGTTCACCATCTTTCGAGTCCCGACAAGCATGCTCGCACTCGAACCCTTCTCAAAAGATCAAGGTCAGTTGGCGGTGCAACCCACAAGGGGATCCCGCGCGTTAGCTTCCTTGCGCCTTTCGGGTTTACTCACCCGTTGACTCGCACACATGTCAGACTCCTTGGTCCATCCTTCAAGACGGGCCGAATGGAGAGCCCACTAGCCGGTGCCGGGACCGCGCAGATGCCGAAGCACGCCGAAAAGGCGCGCGCTGCCAGCCACGATCGGGGCGAAGGCGTCTCCGCAGGCTTAACGACTTCTTGGGCTTTGGCCTCCGTCCCAATCCGCACCGATCCACGCCCCGAGTCGATTGGCAGACCGGCGTTAACCGTTCCACATCCGACCGAGGCGCATCGCCGGCCCCCATTCGCTTCCCTCCCGATAATTTCAAGCACTCTTTGACTCCCTTTTCAAAGTCCTTTTCATCTTTCCCTCGCGGTACTTGTTTGCTATCGGTCTCTCGCCCATATTTAGCCTTGGACGAAATTTACCGCCCGATTGGGGCTACATTCCCAAACAACCCGACTCGACGACAGCGCCTCGTGGTGCGACAGGGTCCGAGCACGATGAGGCTTCCACCCTCTCTGGCGCCCCCTTCCAGGGGACTTGGGCCCGGTCCATCGCTGAGGACACTTCTCCAGACTACAATTCGAACAATGAGATTGCCCAATTTTTAAGTTGGACTATTCTCGGTTCGCTCGCCGTTACTAGGGGAATCCTTATAAGTTTATTTTCCTCCGCTTATTGATATGCTTAAACTCAGCGAGTAATCCCGCCTGACCTGGGGTCGCAATCAAGGTAACATTTGTATGTTACTTTTGGGTCAAAGGAGCAACAACCCACAACAACAATGGCATACACAACATTACGCAACAGTTAAACAACCACCACTAGTTGTGATGTCCGTCGTCGGGGACTGCGTTTTTAGACCAACCAAGCACGAACGCGCACGGGAGGCCAATATCCACCCACGCATTCACCTGCCCATGGAAGGACAAGGCTAGTGGGTGACGGGATGCGTGACGCCCAGGCAGACGTGCCTTCAACCTAATGGCTTCAGGCGCAACTTGCGTTCAAAGACCCGATGGTTCACGGGATTCTGCAATTCACACCAAGCATCACATTTCGCTATGTTCTTCATCGATGTAAGAGCCGAGATATCCGTTGCCGAGAGTCGTTTAGTTTTACGAAATATGCGAGCGCCACAACCCACGAATGGGTGTAGGCGTGCATTTTTTTCCAAGATTTTCCTTGGCGCAGTTTGCGCTGGGTTTCGTTATGTGACAAGTGAATGAACAAGTTTCCAAAAGGACCTTGCACCCACTTGAGAAAGAACAAATAGAAGGCGACAACTAGGTCCACCGCTCAATTTTTTCCGGAAGTATACATAACATGTTCGCGGGTCTTTCTGCTTGGCGTTCGACAATGATCCTTCCGCAGGTTCACCTACGGAAACCTTGTTGTGACTTCTCCTTCCTCTAAATGATAAGGTTCAGTGGACTTCTCGCGACGTCGCCGACGGGCAGTGTGTACAAAGGGCAGGGACATAGTCAATCCTTACTAGGAATTCCTCGTTGAAGACCAACAATTGCAATGATAAGGTTCAGTGGACTTCTCGCGACGTCGCCGACGGGCGGTGTGTACAAAGGGCAGGGACGTAGTCAATCCTTACTAGGAATTCCTCGTTGAAGACCAACAATTGCAATGATCTATCCCCATCACGATGAAATTACAAAGATTACCCGGGCCTGTCGGCCAAGGCTATAAACTCTGTAAGGACCCGGAAAATTTGAATTTTTAAAAATAATTATTTGAAAATTTATTTCGGGTAGACAATTTGATTTATTATGACATGTATCGGATTTTGGTCATAGGACCCGAACCCGGAGTCCCTTCTTTTATTTCACACGCGTATCTTTCCTTGGCTATTTACGTGAGTGCCCTTAGGGGCTTGAAAAATCTGATTTTTGGGTTTAGGGGAGGAGAAACCCCCCATTTCCCCCAAACCTCTCTCTCTCTCTCAAACCCTTGCTCCTCCTTCTCTCTACAAATTCCACCTATCCAATCCACCATTGTTGAATTCCTTGGAGATATAGGAGACTTACATCGTGTATAATGTGGAATCGAAGCCGGATCGTGGTTGGAAGCTCGAGAGGCGCGGTTTCAAGCTTTGGAGGACAACCGAGCTAGGGCTTTCATCCCCTTT
>JAHSPW020000015.1:16185000-16187500 GCA_019985065.2 Arctostaphylos glauca | reverse complement strand
GAACAAGTTTGCAGAAGGACCTTGCACCCACTTGAGAAGGAACAAATAGAAGGGGACAACTAGGTCCATCGCTCAATTTTTTCCGGAAGTATACATAACATGTTCGCGGGTCTTTCTGCTTGGCATTCGACAATGATCCTTCCGCAGGTTCACCTACGAAAACCGTGTTACGACTTCTCCTTCCTCTAAATGATAAGGTTCAGTGGACTTCTCACGACGTCGCCGGCGGATTGTCAAGCAAAGAGGGGGGGTGTCAAGAAAGGGGGTAAGACATCGCGCCGTACATTTTGCGCCTCGCACCTTTAATGCTTTACACCGAAGTGCTACGCACCGCAAGTACTACTACACAATTTTCCGACCAAGTAATGTTTACCCACCAAGTGACGTCGTTGGCACTATGAACACAAGACTAGGCAATCCAAGCAGAGCTACGATTTAGGGAGGGGGGATTGTCAAGCAAAGAGGGGGGTGTCAAGAAAGGGGGTAAGACATCACGCCGTACATTTTGCGCCTCGCACGTTTAATGCTTTGCATCGAAGTGCTCCACACCGCAAGTACTACTGCACAATTTTCCCGCCAAGTAATGTTTACCCGCCAAGTGACGTCGTTGGCATTATGCACTAGTCCGCCCACGTTGGCCGTTTTGGGGTGCCCAAGCCCAAGGCGGAGCCAAGAATCCTTCCGGGACGGGTGTCCAAGTTCGTTTTTGGTTGGTCAAGCCAAAATGGCATGCCAAGCACGTCTTGTGGGCATGCCCACGTGGTTGCCGAGTCTCTTGCGTGCACTAGTTCGCCCACGTTGGCCATTTTTCGGGGCATTACCCTGGGCATGGTGTCCGAGTTCGTTTTTGCTTGCTCAAGCCAAAATGGCATGCCAACCGTGTCTTGGTGGCAAGGCAATGTCACACCAAGGCAGGGGCAAGCCTTGGCAGCGACACCCCAGGAGGGACACCACCCCCCCCCCCCCCCCTAATATAGCATTCTAAGCCCTTCTCCTAGTGACAGGAGGAGACATTGCCTATGCTCGAGGAGACATAATGGGTTTTTTTAAAAAATACGATTTATTTATGCCATAAATCAATGTAACCACCAATATAATAAATAAACCCACCTATAAAAAAGATTTTTTAATTTTTTTTTCGGTTTGAATATTTTTAATTAATTAATTACTTAAAAATAGCTTAAAAATATTAAAAAATACGAAAAATCTTGGAAAAATTATGGTTGACTTGGGAAAGCTATTCATGTATTTTAGAAAATATTGAGGCGAGTAGAATTGAAGAAGAATCCACAAAGTGGAATTTACAAAGCGTAAAAATAATAAAACGTGAGGATGATAAATAGTGCATGAACTCCAACATGTGGGATCCATTGAGTGGCGACTGGGAAATACTTTTGGGGTGTGTGAGTCACTCCCATTGTGTTGAACAATCATGCCTTGCCTTCCTTACTACTTCTTGGCGTTCCGTTACGCATGCTCCTGCTACGCGGCTTGTAAGGTGTCCTTTCTTGGTTAGCGGAGCGTTGCCCTTTCGCAAGTTCATCCGAGAGCAATGTCTTTTCTTTTTGCTTTTCATTGTATGTTGAGGTGTCGTTACTTGCCTCGCTTTGCCTTCGCGCAGTTTCTCCGAAGAATGGCATGTCGTTATTTTGCTTGCATTGAGCGGTGCCGTGGCATGGCTTCAACGTAGCTTATATCGTGTCGAGGTTGCACTTCTATTCCGGTATCAAGGATAAAAGCCAAACTTAACCTTGTTTTTTATTTCGTGCTCGTTTTATTTGGGATTCCTCCGCATGCCAAGCCTGCATGCTTTGCCCGTTTGTAGGTAGCGAGCCAAGTTGTGCACATTTGTTGGAATCGGCATGGTTTTTGCATGTCGACATGGCAAGTCGATCATATTTTAGGTAGCAACATCCGTTTTTGGCCCACCCGACATGAAACCCTTGCACGTTTCTAGGTACAAACCTCATTTTTGGCATGTATGCATGCTGAGTTATGCACGTTTCTAGGCAGCGACGTCCGTTTTGGCACGTCATCGTGCCAAGGCATGCACGTTTTCAGCCAGCGACATGGTTTTGGCCCAGAGACATGCCAAGTTGTTCACGTTTCTAGGCAGCGACATGGGTTTTTTGCACGTTGACACCCAAGTCGTGCACGTTTCTAGGCAGCGACATGGTTTTGGCCCAGCACATGCCAAGTCGATCATGTTTCTAGGCAGCGACATGGGTTTTTTGCACGTTGACACCCAAGTCGTGCACGTTTTCAGCCAGCGACATGGTTTTGGCCCAGCGACATGCCAAGTCGTTCACGTTTCATGGGTTTTTGCACGTTGACACCCAAGTCGTGCACGTTTTAAGCCAGCAACATGGTTTTGGCCCAGTGACATGCCAAGTCGTTCACGTTTCTAGGCAGCGACATGGGTTTTTTTGCACGTTGACACCCAAGTCGTGCACATTTTCAGCCAGCGACATGGTTTTGGCCCAGAGACATGCCAAGTTGT
>JAHSPW020000015.1:16117500-16180000 GCA_019985065.2 Arctostaphylos glauca | reverse complement strand
AGAGGTAGAGTGGAGTAAGAAAGAGGAGGAAGAGGGATGGTCATTCTGTGCGCAGGGATGGCCATTCACCGGAGTGGTACACACGGAAGGAGGTAATGTGAAACCCCGATCATTTTAATCAATTCAATTATTTTGAAAATTTAAAATTTTAAGTTTATAATTATTAATTTTATGGAGTTTAAAAAAAAATGATTCTTTGGCCTAAATTCAAATATTAAAGAAAATATCAGTCATCTGATGATGTTCTTAATTTAACCGACGAGGGACACAAGAATTATGTCCGATCACTCGAGAATACCGAATTTGCAGTATTTTCGATCGCGTAGATATATAAATTTATATACATTAATTTTACGAGATTTGTCCGCGATCAAAATTGAACAGATTTTGTACCGAACAGTCGAGTCGGGACCGGGTAGGCCCCACCTATTTTTCTCATGGCTAGGGGAGAGTGGAAGCCATCATGAATATATCTTTTCCTAGAGGTTTGCTTATATTATACACTAGGATTTTTAATCATGCATATATTTGAAAACCAAAAATTTAGCACATGCATACTTGGAGAAGGCCAATGGAAACACATGCATTGGGAGACTTTGGAAGCTAAAATCTGATCCTCCATTATTTCTCACGGGAGAACACACACACACACTAAGCAAATGCAATTCATTTGGGCTATAAGTACACACACCTCACTAGCACACTCACACTTTACATATTTGAGAATTTCTAGCATTTTAGAGAGAGAGAGAGAGAGAGGAGCCAAACTAGCAAGGGAGAGTTAGAGGAGGGTTGGGTTAGACTCGGGTCAGTCTCGGGACGTGCTCGGGACACTCGAATCCGGAGCAAAACGCGACCGGAGGTATCGATTTTCATTCCTCTACTTTACGCACCTTGTGTTTAAATGCGTTTCGTTTTTATCTCATTTCGTTTCGGGTGGAGATTTTTGATAATATTTGTAGCTTAGACACCATACTACTCATGCATGTTCGAACCCGGGGTCGTTAGGTTGAAAAATACGATGTTTTTGCCGTTTGAACGGAAAAAAGTACACTGCCTAGTTTTACCGGTAGTAAGCCTTGCTAAATCACTCGAAGTTTTTATTCTACAACTTTTCTACGAAAAATACTTATTAGGGGCTGTATTTGACACATTTTAGCACGCATGCATGTTGGACCCGAGGCTCGGAGTGCTCGGGAATGGGAGTAACGGGCTGTCGAACACAGCAGCTGTTGGGTGCAATTTATGGGCAGATTACACTGCCCAGTTTTGGACAGTGCATTTCGTCTTTCTCGTTTGATTTCGAGTCAAGATTTTTGATAAGAGTTGTAGCTAAGACACCATACTACTCGTACATGTTCAAACCCGAACGACAAAAAAATGAAGTTTTGGCCATCCGAATGACAAAATGTATACTGCCAGATTTTACCAGTAACATACCTTGCTAAATCACTCGGAGTTTTTATTCTACTATACTTCTGCGAAAAATACTTATTAGGGGTTGTAGACGACACATTTTAGCACGCATGCATGTTGGACCCGAGGCTCGGAAGGCTCGGGAATGGGAGAAACTCACTGTCGAACGCAGCTGATTTTTCAGCTGTTGAAACGCAGTTTCTGGGCAGATTACACTGCCCAGTTTTGGACAGTTTTGGGCAGCCCCTATTTGGGCAGTTCGGGCAGAGCTGACTCGGGATGGATTCGGGTCAGTTTTGACACAACTTACTAGACTTAGTCCGCGTTAAAACTCGCATGGGCATTACTTGAGTTCCAAAACGAAAAATATTATTTTTACCGGTAACTTTCGTTTGAACGAAAACATTTTTAGACCCAACCCGAGACTTAGTGGTTGACCGAAACTCGTCACTTAACCCATAAAAACAGTACCTTAGCCGAACACTTAGAAAAAAAATTACACCACGTGACCCTTGGACACATCGAACGCCGTTTTTGACACGAGTCTAATAAACCATCGGAATACGCAATGTTTTTTGTAAAAAATAAATAAATTAGATTACGATCATGCTAAATCCTATGACCCTTATGCTAGATCCCGAAATCGGTGACACGTAGGGCAATACGAGAGTTTTCGGGCGAACGACTATCAAGGTGAGTTTTGTTATGCCTTGTTTACCGATTTTAGGAAAAAAATGTCATATTTATCTTTTTGACAAAAATTCATGTATTTAGTATCCATGTTATTCGTATTGAAATCAATTAAAGGAATAATGAGATATTTATTGAAATCATGAAAATTGCTCGAATTACGAAAACTGGCATAATTGAGAAGTTGGCAAATTTGACATGTTCGGTAGAAATGTGGTTGATAAATAATATTTCCATGCTATTCGGATTTACTTTTAGAGATTATCGAGAAAATTATCGATTAAATGTTCATACAGTGCCCGACCGCCAGGGGATAAGAAATATGGCGAGGTGAATGAAATAACGTGAAAGGATCGACGACCGATAGATCCGCCGGATGACGTCATGCCGATTTTATATCTGATAGGGTAGCTCCCTATATTCGGTGACCGTTGAACAAATTAACTGAATATTATTCTAAATGGATATTGTTCCTAGAAGTGAAAATTCACTTGGAACCTGAAATGAGAAGTTAGACTTCAGAAAAAGAATTACGATTCTTTATAAATGTGATGGATCACTTGGCATAACTGTGAACTATAAATTATTTTAAATTGCACGTATACGAGAAAAGTCATTTTCTGCCTAAAATTCGATAAACATTGTTATACCTAGCCAAGCCGCTTGTGGCCGAGCTAGCCTAGTGCTTAAGAGTTGTTGTTGATTACAACTACAGTTGCTTCTGAAGTCGAGGACGGTGCGTGATTTTGTGTATATTCGCCAAGTTATTAGATTTTCATGTTCTTAGTAATGTACTTTTTATTTCAGACTTATGTTTCTGTACTTCTTGATACCTAGCCGAGCCGCCTGTGGCCGAGCCAAGGATTCTTCTATGGATGATGTAATAGTTAATTTATCACTAGCACTTCGGGAGTATTTTTAATGTTATTCCGCATTTTTTTTATATCGCACTCTGATATTATGGAAATGCCTAAACCAGTTTTATAAATTAAGGCCTTGATGGATTAAACCCCATCGGCCAGTCGCGACCATGTATTTTTGAGACGGGTCGTGACAAAGGGTGGTATCAGAGCATGGTTTTCGGATTTTAAAATAAAACCCCGGTGCTATGAGATTTGAGACACGATGATCACACACTAGGATGTAATAGTTACTTGGCTATGTGTTATTACCTACGTAACTTGTATAAATAAGTAACGATCACGCTTGGGCCAGTACTAACAAGACTATATCTTGTGTACTGTCGGATGAAAGGAGTGAAGTGATCCTTTTGCCCTCTATTTGCTTTGCATCTTTACTTCAGATGGTGAGGACTCGGACAAATGGAAATGCTAGCGGGAGTGAAAGCGGGAATGGAGGCAACGAAATGGCAGAAATGAGGGCCATGATCCAGACACTCATAGGGGCTATGCAAGCCCAGCAACAGGCGTTTGAACGTTAAGCACAACAAGCCGCACCTCTACAGCAGTCAGTGCCACACCCCAGTCCACAAGTACCAACAGGAGCAGAAAATAACAACCAGCAAAACCCACCTATCGATGTCCCTACGGCAGATCTCGCGCTCACTCGCGAATTTCTAAAACTGAAACCGCCAACATATAATGGAGGCATGGATGCAGTGCGAGCAAACGAATGGCTAGCTGAATTGGAGAAAAACTTTTGACTAATTGGGTGCACAGAAGTGCAAAAGGTGGAAATTGGAGCGTACCTATTGACAGGAGAAGCTAACCGATGGTGGACCCTGAAGAGAGTTGGGGAGCCAAGGATGGTTTCGACCAGATTCGTGGAGATCTTCAAAGAGAAGTATATGCCCAGAGCGATGCAGCACGCTAAGTGTGCAGAATTCGAACAACTTCGGCAAAGAGGACCTATGACCGTTGCGGACTATGAAGCAGAATTCACCAATCTTGCAGAATACGCCCCACATCTGATGGGAACAGAGGACATGAAGGCTCGAAGATTCGAAGAAGGGTTGAGACACGACATCAAGAAGGTGGTGCGACCTCTACAACTGCCCACATATGCTGAGGTGTTGGATCGAGCGATTTTGGTTGAACAAGATGCTGACGAGTTCAGGAAATACCACGAGAATCGAAAGCGAAAGAACTCTGGAGTTGGAGGATCGGGAAATCGCAACCAGAAGAGACAGAACAACAGAAACAATGAAAATCGAGGACAAAGGCCACCATGTAACACCTGCGGAAAACTTCATGGAGGAGAATGCTGGAGGAAGGTAGAGGCCGGGAAATGTTTCGGATGCGGACAAGTTGGACACATTCGAAAGAATTGCCCAAATGTTAGGACAGGGGCTAACACTGTTCCAATCGGAGGTCAAGGTGGCCAAGTGCAGATAAACAATGATAGACAGGTAGCTAGACCTAGGGAAAATAGGAACAACAACAACAATCAAGGGAATCGCAACAACAACGGGCAGCGACATGGTCGAGCTTTCGCCATCGTTCCACGGGACCAAGTCAACAATGAAAACGTGGTCGCAGGTAACATTATGGTCGATTCTCTACCAGCATATGCACTTTTTGACTCTGGTTCTTCGCATACATTTGTGTCCAAGTCTTTTGCCATTAAGATGAATAGGGAGGCCAAACCTTTGGGTTATGACTTACTGATTTCCCAACCTATGAGTAAGGGCACGGTTTGCTCTACTAAGTATAGAGACTGTAATGTTTACATTGACGGCCTATGCATGATCACGGATCTAATTCCGTTAGATATGCAGCATTTCGATATCATTTTTGGCATGGATTGGTTATCCAAATTTGGGGCAACGATTGACTGTGCTAATAAGCGTGTTATATTCAAAAAACTCGATGGAGAGGAGATTAGATTTTCGGGTGAGAGAGTGATTACACCCCTGTGTTTCGTGTCTATGACTCGAGCTCGACGACTTTTGCAGAAGGGTTGTCGAGGATACCTATGTAGTATTTTGCCGACTTCGTCGGAGGGCACTTCGGTTGCCAACATTCCAATTGTATGTGATTTTTCGGATGTTTTTCCTGATGAATTGCTCGGGATACCGACTGAACGGGTAATAAGTTTCTCTGTTGATATCGTTCCCGGAACACAGCCGATATCCAAAGCGCCATATAGAATGGCCCCAGCTGAACTAAAAGAGTTAAAGATACAACTGGATGATTTACTCGACAAAGGCTTTATTAGACCCAGTTCATCGCCTTGGGGAGCGCCGGTTTTATTCGTTAAAAAGAAGGATGGAACGATGTGTCTATGCTTTGATTACCGGGAGCTAAACAAGGTCACCATCAAAATTCGTTATCCACTTCCGAGAATTGATGACCTATTCGACCAGTTGCAAGGAGCCACGGTCTTTTCAAAGATTGACTTACGATCAGGGTATCACCAGCTTAGAGTCAAGCCTGAAGACGTAGAAAAGTTAGCCTTTCGAACTCATTACGGGCATTACGAGTTCTTAGTAATGCCATTCGGAGTGACCAACGCACCGGCAGCCTTCATGGACATGATGAATCGAGTATTCAAGCAGTACCTTGATGATTTCGTAATCGTTTTTATTGACGACATTCTCATTTACTCCAAGAATGAAGAGCGGCACGCTAAACACCTGCAAACCATACTACAGAAGCTGAGGGAGGAGAAGTTGTATGCCAAGTTCAAGAAGTGTGAGTTTTGGCTAAGAAGCGTGAACTTTTTAGGACACATTATCAATGGCAACGGGATTTTGGTAGATGCTCAGAAAATCGAAGCGATTGTAGATTGGCCAAGGCCTACGACCGTCATAGAAGTTCGAAGTTTCTTGGGACTCGTAGGGTACTACCGGAGGTTCGTCCAAGATTTCTCAAGGATTGCTACGCCTATGACCGAATTGACTCGCAAGGAGGAACCATTTGTCTGGACCGACAAATGAGAGGAATGCTTCCAAGAACTTAAGAAGAGGCTTACGTCAGCACCAATTCTCACGCTACCAGAAGGCACTGAAGGTTTCACGATCTACAGCGATGCATCTTATCAAGGGCTCGGGTGTGTCCTTATGCAACATGGCAAGGTTATCGCATATGCTTCCCGCCAGCTGAAGACTCACGAGAAAAACTACCCAACGCACGACTTAGAATTGGCAGCAGTGACTTTTGAGCTGAAAATCTGGCGCCACTACCTTTATGGAGTTACTTGCGACGTTTTCACTGACCATAAGAGCCTGAAGTATATTTTCACGCAGAAGGAGTTGAACCTACGGCAGCGACGGTGGCTCGAGCTGATGAAGGACTATGATATCAACATTCAATATCACCCAGGGAAGGCTAATGTTGTCGCAGATGCCTTGAGCAGAAAGGCACAAGGGATACTGAATCGACTATTCACTTATAAGAAGGAGTCAATAGGAGTGATCGAGGGATTCTGTGCAGCAATCACAGCCGAACCAGCAATTTTGGAAGAGATTAAGCTCAAACAAATGGAGGACCCGAAGCTCAAGAAGATCCACGATCAGATGGCCACCAATCCAAACTCTGACTTCACCATGATCGAGGGTCGATTATGTTTTCGAAATCACATTTGTATACCCAACGAGCCAGAAATCAAGAGGCGAATTATGGACGAGGGGCATCGGACGAAGTTTTCAGTACACCCAGGAATAATGAAGACGTACCAAGACATGAAGCGGTCATACTGGTGGATGGGAATGAAACGCGACATCATGAAATACGTGGAGAGATGCTTGCAATGTCAAAAGATCAAAGTCGTACGCCAGAAGTCAGCAGGACTACTTCACCCACTACCTATACCAAAGTGGAAATGGGAAGACATAGCTATGGACTACGTGATTGATTTTCCACGGACAGCCAAGGGGAACAACTCAATATGGGTAATAGTCGACCGCTTAACAAAATCCGCGCACTTTATTCCGATTAAGAACACCTATTCAATGGACCAGATGGCTAGCACGTACATTCAGGAAATCATTCGACTACATGGGACGCCAGTGACGATCACTTCAGACAGAGATCCAAGATTCATCTCTCGTTTTTGGCAATCTTTACAGAAAGCGATGGGCACAAGGTTGAACCTTAGCACAGCCTTTCATCCACAAACCGATGGGCAGTTCGAACGTACAATTCAGACATTGGAAGATTTACTCAGAGCTTGTGCTATGGAATTCCAAGGCAACTGGGAAGAGCACCTATCTCTAGCAGAATTCACCTACAACAATAGTTACCACGCCAGCATTGGCATGGCACCGTTTGAAGCATTATACGGCAGGAAGTGCAGATCCCCATCATCCTGGACAGAAGTTGGAAAAGCGGAGCTGACAGGACCAGAGATAGTGCAAGAGACGACTGAAAAGAATAGTCTAATACAAGATCGACTAAAGGCTGCTCAAGATCGACAAAAGAGTTTTGCAGATGCTAACCGCCGAGAGTTAGAATTTCAAGAAGGAGACTGGGTCTTCCTCAAAGTCTCTCCGATGAAGGGAATTGTCAGATTTGGGAAGCGAGGGAAGCTGAATCCACGATATATTGGGCCATTCGAGATCATCGAAAAGGTAGGACCAGTAGCCTATCGACTCGCGTTGACCTCGGATTGAGTAATGTACACGACGTCTTTCATGTTTCAATGCTGAGAAGATACATATCCGACCCGACTCATATTTTAGAGCGACCGCCAATTCAACTTAAGGAAAATATGCGCTATGAAGAACAACCCGTACGACTTCTAGATACCCGAGTCAAGCAACTAAGGAACAAAAGGGTGCCGCTGGTCAAAGTCTGGTAGGAGAATAAAACCACAGCAGAAGCCACATGGGAGTTGGAAAGCAATATGAGACGGAAGTACCCGCACCTCTTCGACTCAGGTTTAATGACATTCCTTATGATATTATATTTGAATTTTAGTCTTTAGAGTAATTAGACCTACCATTCAGACCTGAGAGCAACGACAGTTTGGGGACCAAACTTCCCAAGGTGGGGAGAATGTGAAACCCCGATCCTTTTAATCAATTCAATTATTTTGAAAATTTAAAATTTTAAGTTTATAATTATTAATTTTATGGAGTTTAAAAAAAAATGATTCTTTGGCCTAAATTCAAATATTAAAGAAAATATCGGTCATCTGATGATGTTCTTAATTTAACCGACGAGGGACACAAGAATTATGTCCGATCACTCGAGAATACCGAATTTGCAGTATTTTCGATCGCGTAGATATATAAATTTATATACATTAATTTTACGAGATTTGTCCGCGATCAAAATTGAACAGATTTTGTACCGAACAGTCGAATCGGGACCGGGTAGGCCCCACCTATTTTTCTCATGGCTAGGGGAGAGTGGAAGCCATCATGAATATATCTTTTCCTAGAGGTTTGCTTATATTATACACTAGGATTTTTAATCATGCATATATTTGAAAACCAAAAATTTAGCACATGCATACTTGGAGAAGGCCAATGGAAACACATGCATTGGGAGACTTTGGAAGCTAAAATCTGATCCTCCATTATTTCTCACGGCAGAACACACACACACACTAAGCACATGCAATTCATTTGGGCTATAAGTACACACACCTCACTAGCACACTCACACTTTACATATTTGAGAATTCCTAGCATTTTAGAGAGAGAGAGAGAGAGAGAGAGAGAGAGGAGCCAAACTAGCAAGGGAGAGTTAGAGGAGGCTCGGGTTAGACTCGGGTCAGTCTCGGGACGTGCTCGGGACACTCGAATCCGGAGCAAAACGCGACCGGAGGTACCGATTTCATTCCTCTACTTTACGCACCATGTGTTTAAATGCGTTTCGTTTTTATCTCGTTTCGTTTCGGGTCGAGATTTTTGATAATATTTGTAGATTAGACACCATACTAATCATGCATGTTCGAACCCGGGGTCGTTAGGTTGAAAAATACGAAATTTTTGCCGTTTGAACGGAAAAAAGTACACTGCCCAGTTTTACCGGTAGTAAGCTTTGCTAAATCACTCGGAATTTTTATTCTACAACTTTTCTACCAAAAATATTTATTAGGGGCTATAGTTGACACATTTTAGCATGCATGCATGTTGACCCGAGGCTCGTAGGGCTCGGGAATGGGAGTAACGGGCTGTCGAACACAGCAGCTGTTGGGTGCAATTTCTGGGCAGATTACACTGCCCAGTTTTCGACAGTGCATTTCGTCTTTCTCGTTTCGTTTCGAGTCAAGATTTTTTATAAGAGTTGTAGCTAAGACACCATACTACTCGTACATGTTCAAACCCGGGGTGGTTATGTTGAAAAAAACGAAGTTTTGGCCATCCGAACGACAAAATGTACACTGCCAGATTTTACCGGTAACATACCTTGCTAAATCACTCGGAGTTTTTATTCTACTATACTTCTGCTAAAAATACTTATTAGAGGTTGTAGACGACACATTTTAGCACGCATGCATGTTGGACCCGAGGCTCGGAAGGCTCGGGAATGGGAGAAACTCACTGTCGAACGCAGTTGATTTTTCAGCTGTTGAAACGCAGTTTCTGGGCAGATTACACTGCCCAGTTTTGGACAGTTTTGGGCAGCCCCTATTTGGGCAGTTCGGGCAGAGCTGACTCGGGATGGATTCGGGTCAGTTTTGACACAACTTACTAGACTTAGTCGGCGTTAAAACTCGCATGGGCATTACTTGAGTTCCAAAACAAAAAATATTATTTTTACCGGTAACTTTCGTTTGAACCAAAACATTTTTAGACCCAGCCCGAGACTTAGTGGTTGACCGAAACTCGTCACTTAACCCATAAAAACAGTACCTTAGCCGAACACTTAGAAAAAAAATTAGACCACGTGACCCTTGGACACATCGAACGCCGTTTTTGACACGAGTCTAATAAACCATTGGAATACGCAATGTTTTTTATAAAAAAATAAATAAATTAGATTACGATCATGCTAAATCCTATGACCCTTATGCTAGATCCCGAAGTCGGTGACGCGTAGGGCAATACGAGAGTTTTCGGGCGAACGACTATCGAGGTGAGTTTTGTTATGCCTTATTTACCGATTTTAGGAAAAAAATGTACATATTTATCTTTTTGACAAAAATTCATGTATTTAGTATCCATGTTATTCGTATTGAAATCAATTAAAGGAATAATGAGATATTTATCGAAATCATGAAAATTGCTCGAATTATGAAAACTGGCATAATTGAGAAGTTGGCAAATTTGACATGTTTGGTAGAAATGTGGTTGATAAATAATATTTCCATGCTATTCGCATTTACTTTTATAGATTATCGAGAAAATTATCGATTAAATGTTCATACGGTGCCCCGACCGCCAGGGGATAAGAAATATGGCGAGGTGAATGAAATAAGGTGAAAGGATCGACGACCGATAGATCCGCCGGATGACGTCATGCCAATTTTATATCTGATAGGGTAGCTCCCTATATTCGGTGACCGTTGAACAAATTAACTGAATATTATTCTAAATGGATATTGTTCCTAGAAGTGAAAATTCACTTGGAACCTGAAATGAGAAGTTAGACTTCAGAAAAAGAATTACGATTCTTTATAAATGTGATGGATCACTTGGCATAACTGTGAACTATAAATTATTTTAAATTGCACGTATACGAGAAAAGTCATTTTCTGCCTGAAATTTGATAAGCATTGTTATAACGAAATTCACACTAGCCTTGTGCTTAAGAGTTGTTGTTGATTACAACTACAGTTGCTTCTGAAGTCGAGGACGCTGCGTGATTTTGTGTATCTTCGCCAAGTTATTAGATTTTCATGTTGTTAGTAATGTACTTTTTATTTCAAACTTATGTTTCTGTACTTGTATACCTGGCCGAGCCGCCTGTGGCCGAACTAAGGATTCTACTATGGATGATATAATAGTTAATTTATCACTAGCACTTCGGGAGTATTTTTAATGTTATTCTGCATTTTTTTTATATCGCACTCTGATATTATGGAAATCCC
Source organism: Arctostaphylos glauca (assembly GCA_019985065.2). Taxonomy (NCBI): domain Eukaryota; kingdom Viridiplantae; phylum Streptophyta; class Magnoliopsida; order Ericales; family Ericaceae; genus Arctostaphylos; species Arctostaphylos glauca. Next base: position 16,168,951 of record JAHSPW020000015.1, on the reverse strand, counting down.
TAAACCAATTTTATAAATTAAGGCCTTGATGGATTAAACCCAATCGGCCGGTCGCGACCATGTATTTTTGAGATGGGTCATGACAGGTAATGAAGGCTGACTTGAGATATACAAATAGATGCATTTTGAAAAGAATTTAGAAACTAGAATTACGTATGAATCGTGTTGTTGACATTTGATCGATCAAATTGTAGAAAATGAAGAACAAAGATAAACGAAAATTAACTATTTTATTGAACTGAACTTCTCAACTGAATTACAAAGAGTTACAGATCTTTTTTACTATGGATTCCTTCTAACGAACTTAAACTCTTATCCAAAAGAAACGAAAGCAACCAATTACAGAAGGACACATGGTAGATAACTATATGCCAACTTATTGTAACTAACTAACTAACTAACAGGAAACCAATCCTAACTAACTTGATCACATGGGGCGTTGGCGTTGGCGTTGGATGCACTTGAGGCAGCGCTAGATCCTGCAATGGGAAACAGCTCAGCTTGGTTTGTTCATGCTGAGTTGCTGCAATATCACAAGACTTAGTAAGATCAATAATATCAAATATGGATTGTTCTCTTAACACTCCCCCACAAACTAATGATGGAAAAGAACAAAGCAATAGTTTGGAAGCTAACAATTGAAACTAATGAACTGGCAACGCCTAGGTAAAAATATTTGCAAGTTGAGATTGGGAAGGAACATATTTGACCACCAATTGACGATTCAAAATCTTTTCTCTAATAAAATCGTAATCCCCCTCCACATGTTTAGTCAAAAAGTGGTACCTTGTCCCCCTTAATGTTGTGGCATTGGATTAGTATAGATGCCCAATAGCTTCAGTGACATTGGCAGCTTTCAGGTATGCCTTACTTTCCTCCACAAGACGAAAAGCTCGCTTTTCTACCCCCACTCGCTACCTTACCCCAGGCAAATCCACTTCTCCTTATCTTGTTTCGTAGAAAAATTATCACACCATAAGGTAGGAACAGAAGCAGGAACAACAATATTAAGATCAACAAACAACTGTTGTAGCCATAGGATTTCAGCTACGAAATTAGCAAGGGCTTTGTATTCTGCATCAGTAGAACCAAGAGATCAAATTATGACCCATGGAAACGCAGTATCCACTAGTGGATTTACGGTCTAAACTATCTCCAGGCCAATCAACATCAGTATAGGCATTAATGGGAAAAGGACCCTCAGTAAAAGAAAGACCATGATGAAGGGTACCTTGAACATACTATAGAATGCGCTTAACAACAAGGAAATGGGCCTGAGTAGGTTGGTGCGTATGTTGACAGACTGAGTAACAGCAAATGCAAGGTCAGGCCTAGTTAAAGAAAGAATGAGATACAGTCCCTAATTGCAAGGACCTCGATGGACAATATTCACATATTTAAACCTTAAATTTAGGTAATCATACATTAACCCTATGTTATAAAATTATAGTTTGTACCTTCTATTGAAAAGTATAGTTTAACCTCCACTGTTTTACATATTTATAATTTAACCTCCTATTTTATGTAAATTACAATTTACCACTATACTTTCTATAAATTATGGTTTTGTCCTCATAGTTTTCAAAATTACAATTTAACTCTCATAGTTTTACAAAAATGCATGTTTACTCTTATACTTTGCTAAATTACTATTTTACCCCTTATATTGAAAATGACAGCTTAACCCCACTATTGTACATATTTATAATTTAAGTACCCCCTCTGTTTTACATATTTATAGTTTAACTCCCATTGTTTTACATATTTATGTTGATGAGCCTGATTTGGACTCAGGACCAACCAACAACTAGCGAATCATAGATCGATTAGAATCTCCCAGAATTGGGCACAACCAACTAACCTTACAGGTGCGTTCTTGATCGACCAGCTTCTATCTAGAGCTATTCTAGACAAGGCAGCACATACAAGGCAAGGGAGGCACCGCACCCGCCTTCTTTGTCGCTCGAGTAATCTCGAGAACGGCACTCCTGATTGCTCAGCATCCTAGAAATTGTGCACATGTCCAAAGGGCGATCCTTTCAAAAGGGGACGTGGGCGTTGATGATGGCACCCAGACCACCTTCTTTATCACCATTCAAGGAGGTCGCTCAAGCGGTAAGAGTCGCTCGAGTGGTCTGCTAGGTTTCAAGTTTCATTCTCTCTTTTATAGAGTAAATTCTATCAATATCATAAGGGCTCACTCAAGCAGCCAAAGCTCACCTGAGCAGCCATTCCTTTTTTAGAGATTCTGAAAATACCAGATTTGACATTTTGGTTACAAGCAGAAATCGAAATCATGCAATCTGTACTCTAAACATGCAATAAATAGTGAAATCAAATTTCTAAGTGTTGAAAGATAATCATTCCTACCTCGAATAGATAAACAAATGAAGAACAACCACGGTTTGGATGGCAAATCAATTGGACAAAGCTTCGACCCTCATTATCACTCTAGAACTCACAAAACCATATGATTTCTGATGTTAGGATTTCGTAAATCAAGAGAAACAAGTTTTTATAACCAAAATCCCATTAAGCCATGTAATAAAGGTCATAACTTCCAGATTAAACCAAAAAAGAAACAATTTTCGACTATTGACAAGTTTTAAAATCTTAATCTGCCCATTCAGAATTTGAAGAGGCAGCTCAAGCAAGCTCCAAAAATTGTAAGCCTGAATTTGTAATTAAAAAATAGGAGATAAAATACAATTTAAATAATTAAATTGATTTAAATTTAATTAAGATTTTTAGGGTTATTACATTAAATAACTTTGAAAACAATATAAAAAGAAAGACAATAATTTATCATTATTCTTGTAAAAAAATATTGTAATCATGTGTATTCTAGCCTATTCTTGTATCATATTTATATTCCTTATCGACCTTTGTACGTAAGTCAAGAATTTCAATAAACAAAGAAATTGAGCTTGGCTTCATTAAGGACCTTATAATGATAATGAGAGAGATGTGAAATAGAACACAAGACAAAGACAAATGTGGAAAAATATAAATTAAAATCGTAAGATCATGCATTATAATGTGATGGGATAAGTGGGTCCAAATTAAGGCTTCCTTCTTTTACTAGGAGGAAAATTAATATTGCTCAATGGTACTTGTGCTTCAGCTACAGGACTGGCCAAGTGACCACCCCCGTCGCACCTATGCCTCTTTGTCAACAGTGAAACAAACTGATTTCACATACTAGTCACAGAGATGTCACTTTGTCTAGAATATTATGACTTTTTTTTTTTATTTCTCTGTGTTTGAAATTCCGTTGCATTTTCACATTTATAGATATGGTCTTTTATCTCTATTTATAACTAGTTACCCTTTTATTTATGAAAATTCTATTATTAATTATAAATTATCATTACTATCTATAAGGAATTTCTCATTTTGTTAAAATATGGACCTCTTATTTTCTGATTAAAATCTTAATGATCTCCACCGTGTTTAAAATATTTTTTTAAGAGTATACTAGCGAGAAATCGGCTTAAAAACATATTGGGAAGGCCGATTATTTTATCAAAATTTGATCAGGAGAGGTCTGCACTTTCTATAAAATCTTGAATAACTGAATTTAATTCTGTAAAATTATTTTAGTATAATTTGTTTCATAATCTCGAATTTTAAATTTTCCTTTGGGCCCACTAAACATGCAGATTGGTTGACACAAAACAAAGAAGTCAGTTGAGGTAAGCCTCCGGCCCTCCAAAGGTAAGGAGACTTCCACTTTCGGGTCTGGTCAAATTGATTAATTCAAAAGAATCAGTCAATTCGCTTTCCTTTTCTTCACTTATCATCTCTCAAAAAAGGAGGAAAAAACATATCTTTGACATATATATCACTGCATCATCACAAAATCAAACAAAATCTTTTCATGGAAATTGAACAAGTACTAGACAATAACATATATACATTATTTTGAAATATAAATAATCACCACTTCACTTAGGGGACAACTTTATTCACTAATTAACATGAAATAAAACAAAAAAGAAGTTTGTACAAATATTGATCATGAAGGTTGATGGCATAGACACGACATGGTTGTTGATTTGAAGAAAAAAGAAATACATAAAAGAAACGAGCACAAGGTAACAAATTGCAAAAGACACTAATTCTCTAGTAAATCCACCATCCAAACATGTGTACTGTTTTGTTGATTTACTTTAAAAATAAGGGAACACTATTTACTTTTTTTGCTCAAACCGGATCTCACCTTCATAATCATATCAAAGCCGTTCAGTTTAATTTATGTGTTATCCTTTTTTCCTTAAAAAATCAATTCATATATGTATCAATAAGTGCTTGATCTAATATATTTCTAGATCTCTCAGTTTAAAAATCGATCCAACATTTTGGACTAAGAATCAAGAGATTCGACTGAGAACTTATTGATATCGAATTGAGATACTTTATTGCAGAGAAGTTTAAAACGAATCTAATTTTGGAGATGAGATCCAGTATGAGCTCCGGAGAAAATAGATAAAAAAAATGCACTCTCCGAAGTCCAAACATGAATCAAAAGGACGGAGAGATTTCCTTCTCATTCTCCTTCTCCTTGTTTTTGTTGTTGCAGATATGATTGATGGGAAGAGCAGTAGCTTCAGAGAAACAGGCAGGGTCAGGCATGGGGTGGAAAAAGGAAGAAATGGCGTGGATGAAGGAATCCCACATCATCTTCTTCACCAGCTTCCTCTTTTGGGGGGGGGGAATCAAGCTGGTAGTATTAATCTTGGGTCTCAGACTTGGATAGGAGCACTCTCTCACATGGGTTCAGCCCCACCATAGTTGTGTATTAAGGTGTGTGGAGTGAGTTCCAAATCAAATTGAGAAATAAGAAACTAAGGAAGAGGCCGGATGTTGTAGTTTATATAGGCCTATAGAATTAATGGCAAGCATATTTCAGAATCCATGTTTTGAAGAAAATGGGAGCATTATGGGGCCACTCAGACTCAGAGCACACGGTGTAGTAAAGTTCAATGAATTCAAGACAGATTTTGTCTTTATCATCAATCGCATTAGGTATATAATATGATATGTGGGACCAACTCTTGGGCTTACTAGCTACATGCTCCGAATCGGTCAGTTCATAGGAGTTGCTGAGAAAATTATTCATGTGTTTTTAAGTCAAATTCTCCCGTTTTAAAACGAATTAATAATTTGTAAAAAAATCAATATCAAGTTAACAAGAATAAAATAATTGAATAAGAAGAAAAAAATTTATATATATATATATATATATATATATATATATATATATATATATATATATATATATATATATATATATTTGCTGAATGGAGTCCTGAAAGTGATGAGTGGACCAACACTGCCTGCACAGCCGCAACCAAATCCTCCTATCACCCTGTGGCACAGGAAAACTTAATTAGGCATGACAATTTCATTTTGATCTCAAAACTTAATTAGGTATGACAATTTCATTTTGATCTCATCAGGTCCGGTCCGTATCTTTCCCTATTTGGATTGAAGTTTTAGAAATTGCTTCGAAAATTGGATGAGATTTGGAGCTAGAAATAAAAAAAATTCAGGATCAAACTGGAGACAGAAATCAAATCAGAAATTGCTTCGAAAATTGGATGAGATTTGGAGCTAGAAATAAAAAAATTCGGGATCAAATTGGAGACAGGAATCAAATCCAAGATGTCATTTTCTTGTTGTCAACCAGTGTTAATAAAAATGTATTCCTAGTGTAAGATCAATTGATCGGTTGTAACATAATAATTCCCGAAGTTTGGAGTCGAATTCACAGAGAATGAGAAATTAGGAAGTTTATCGGGAGAAAGAAAAGAAAAAAGGTTGGAATATATGTGGGAAAAATATTATGGTGAGATTTAGAACGATTTAAAGTAAAAAAAAAAAAAAAAAAAGATTCAATTATCAGGATCCACATTGACCATGATTCGTAATAATCCATTCCTCGAATAAATATAACTTAACTCCAGTTCTATAACACCGAATCTTTGTTGGATGATGGAAAAATTAGGGTTTATCAAAAATCAAAATAGATTGATCATCATTTTATAATCAAGATAAGAAAATTAGGTTTTCAAATCAAAATCTTGTACATCTAAAAATTGTGTGTACCAATGGAGATTGTCTATACACAAGCAAAAATCCTACAAAAATCATTGATTGATTTCAAAATAGTTCTTGATTAATAAAATTAAAGGATATCATAAATTGAAAATCTTGTGCGATGATCGAATTACCTTGAGCCGCGATTCAACGTTTCACTGTTGAATTGAATTCTTGAAGGATTAGTTCCTCATGGATTTAATGGAATCCATAAGAAATCAAGAATGAAAGATGAAGAAAAGAAAATATTGATTGATGAACTTGAAAAGAAAAATAAGAATTCTATTCGAAATAATCCTCAACAAGAACTGATTCCTTCATCCTAATCTGTTTCCTAATAAATAGACATAAAGCAAACACTCCTAATTACATTAGCAAACAAACAGATAAAGATAAACATAAAGAAAATAAAAATCCAAAAACAAAAGAAATTTTTTAGATTTGCACTACTACCGGTACTAGTACGGTAGTACATCTCAAGTTGCGGTAGTATCTCTTGTCTGCAAATTGGACAATGTGTTTTACTACCGATAGTAGGGTAGTGTTGAATTTTACTACCGGTAGTGGCTCTTTATTCTTAGCCTGGGCAGTCCTCTTTATTACCGGTAGTACTAGATCCTACTACTGGTAGTAGTTACTTCTGACTTCATTCTTACTTTTTGCTTCGAACTTCTTGACTTGATTTCTGTTAACATCCCAGAGCTTTTTAAATCTTACATGTCACGCCCTCAATTTTAAACATAATTTAATAATATATTTACCATTAACAAAGACTTGCAAATCTCACCAAATTTCCCAAAAAGTACATTGATGATAGAGTAAATCAAAACAAGTTTGAAATACATTACAAAAGTGGTCACTTCGACCAAAGATCATCATCTCCAAAGCCAAAAATGAGTTAAGTAGTTTACATCATTCGTACAGAAATAGATAAGGTACGAGTTACATTACATCTTTTCAAAAATAGTAAATAAAAGATGTTAAGTAATTCATCTGATGCAGCTTTCAAAAATATGCATGTTGATCCATGCAAGCCAAGCACCCCATGTTATCACTCCAAAGTTGTACCTGAAAAGAAAGAAGGGTTGAGCTCGACAGCCCAGTAGGAAAGCCTACACAAGTATTACAGGCATATGACATGATATGATGTGTCACACGAACAATTATATCAACACCAAGAGAGATAGAGTAAATGGAAATAATACTCAATTTAGAGAACATATAGGTAACTCTTTTATGCACCATGTGTGAAACCCCAATCCTTTTAATCAATTAAATTATTTTGAAAATTTAAAATTTTAACTTTACAATTATTAATTTTATGGAGTTTTAAAAAAAAATGATTCTTTGGTCTAAATTCAAATTTTAACGAAAATATCGGTGATGTGATGATGTTATTAATTTAACTGACGAGGGACACATGGATTATGTCCGATCACTCGAGAATACCGAATTTACAGTGTTTTCGATCACGTTGATATAAAAATTTATATACATTAATTTTACGAGGTTTGTCCGCGATCGAAATTGAGCAGATTTTGTACCGAGCAGTCGAGTCGGGACCGGGTAGGCCCCACCTATTTTCTCATGGCTAGGAATTGTAGGCCATCATTTTTCTTAAGCTTACTTATATTATACACTAAGATTTTAATCATGCATGCATAAAAAAAAAAAGAAAATTAAAAACACATGTATAATTGGTCAAGGTCAATAAAAATACATGCAATTGGGAGACCTTAGAAGCAAAATCTGTCCCTCCCCTTTCTTTCACGGCAAAACACACACACACACACACTAAGCACATGCAATCCTTTGGCTATAAATACACACCCCTCACAAGCACACTAGCACTTTACATATTTGGGGATTCCTAGCATTTTAGATAGAGAGAGAGAGAGAGGGAGGGGAGCCAAACTAGCAAGGGTGAGTTAGAGAAGGCTCGGGTTAGACTCGGGTCAGTCTCGGGATGCTTGAATCTGGAGCAAAACGCGACCGGAGGTACCGACTTTCTTTCGTTCTCTTTACGCACCTTGTGTTTAAATGCGTTTCGTTTTTTTCTCGTTACGTTTCGGGTCGAGATTTTTGATGATATTTGTAGCTTAGACACCATACTACTCATGCATGTTCAAAAACGGGGTCGTTATGTTGAAAAATGAGAAGTTTTTGCCGTTTGAATGGAAAAAAATACACTGCCCAGTTTTACCGGTAGTAAGCCCTACTAAATCACTTGGAGTTTTTATTCTACAACTTTTCTACAAAAAATACTTATTAGGGGTTGTAGCTGACACATTTTAGCACGCATGCATATTGGACCCGAGGCTTGGAGAGCTCGGGAATGGGAGTAGCGGGCTGTCGAACACAACAGCTGTTAGGTGCAATTTCTGGCAGATTGTACTGCCCAGTTTTGGACAGTGCTTTTCGTCCTTCTCGTTTCGTTTCGAGTCAAGATTTTTGATAAAATTGTAGCTAAGACACCATACTACTCGTACATGTTCAAACCCGGGGTGGTTATGTTGAAAAATACGAAGTTTTGGCCATCCGAACAACAAAATGCACACTGTCAGATTTTACCGGTAACATACCTTGCTAAATCACTCGGAGTTTTTATTTTACAACTTTTCTACGAAAAATACTTATTGGGGGTTGTAGACGACACATTTTAGCACGCATGCTTGTTGGACCCGGGGCTCGGAAGGCTCGGGAATGGGAGAAACTCGCTGTCAAACGCAGCTGATTTTCAGCTGTTGAAACTCAGCTTCTGGACAGTTTACACTGTCCAGTTTTGGGCAGTCCGGGCAGCCCCTATTCGGGCAGCCCATGGTTCGGGCAGCCCCTGCTCGGGCAGTCCTTGTTCGGGTCAGTTTGACAGAACTTAGTAGATTTGGTTCGGATTGATCTCGTACGAGCATTATTTGAGTTTCGAGACGAAAAATATTATTTCCACCGGTAACTTTCGTTTGAACCAAACCATTTTTAGACCCAACCCGAGACTTAGTGGTTGACCGAAACTCGTCACTTAACCCATAAAAACAGTACCTTAGCCGAACACTTAGAAAAAAAATAGACCACGTGACCCTTGGACGCATCGAACGCCGTTTTTTTTACACGAGTCTAATAAACCATCGGAATATGCAATGTTTTTATAAAAATAAATAAATAAATTAGATTATGATCATGCTAAATCCTTTGACCCTTATGCTAGATCCCGAAGTCGGTGACGGGTAGGGCAATACGAGAGTTTTCGGGCGAACGACTATCGAGGTGAGTTTTGTTATGCCTTGTTTACCGATTTTAGGAAAAAAATGTACATATTTATCTTTTTGACAAAAATTCATGTATTTAGTATCCATGTTATTCGTATTGAAATCAATTAAAGAAATATTGAGATATTTATCGAAATTATGAAAATTGGCATAATTGAGAAGTTTGTAAATTTGACATGTTTGGTAGAAATGTGGTTGATAAATAATATTTCCATGCTATTCGGATTTACTTTTATAGATTATCGAGGAAATTATCGATTAAATGTTCATACGGTGCCCCGACCGCCAGGGGATAAGAAATATGGCGAGGTGAATGAAATAAGGTGAAAGGATCGACGACCGATAGATCCGCCGGATGACGTCATGCCGATTTTATATCTGATAGGGTAGCTCCCTATATTCGGTGACCGTTGAACAAATTAACTGAATATTATTCTAATTGGATATAGTTCCTAGAAGTGAAAATTCACTTGGAACCTGAAATGAGAAGTTAGACTTCAGAAAAAGAATTACGATTCTTTATAAATGTGATGGATCACTTGGCATAATTGTGAACTATAAATTATTTTAAATTGCACGTATACGAGAAAAGTCATTTTCTGCCTGAAATTCGATAAGCATTGTTATAACGAAATTCACACTAGCCTAGTGCTTAAGAGTTGTTGTTGATTACAACTACAGGTGCTTCTGAAGTCGAGGACGCTGCGTGATTTTGTGTATCTTCGCCAAGTTATTAGATTTTCATGTTGTTAGTAATGTACTTTGTATTTCAGACTTATGTTTTTATACTTTTTGATACCTGGCCGAGCCGCCTGTGGCCGAGCCAAGGATTCTACTATGGATGATGTAATAGTTAATTTATCACTAGCACTTCGGGAGTATTTTTAATGTTATTCCGCATTTTTTTTATATCGCACTCTGATATTATGGAAATCCCTAAACCAGTTTTATAAATTGAGGCCTTGATGGATTAAACCCCATCGGCCGGTCGCGACCATGTATTTTTGGGACGGGTCGTGACACCATGGTTTCTTAATCCATTTAATTCCAAACCCACAAATGTCGTGTGTCACCAATTTGTCCTCATTATGTGTCAAGGTGTCATTCCTGGCACTCCCGAAGGCATTCCAGTACATTCCTAGCACTCCCGAAGGCATTCTAGTACATTCCTGGCACTCCCAGAGGCATTCTAGTACATTCCTAGCACTCCCGAAGACATTCTAGTACATTCCTGGCACTCCCGGAGGCAATCCAGTACATTGTTCACATATGTCATGTGTCTCGTAACGTTCGTGTCGTAAGAATGTGCACAAAAGTCATAAAGTTCATCACTTTCATCCATTAAGTTCAATATCAAAGTGTGTCACATGATTCCCTTACTTTGTTCTCATTAACGGCATGATACAACGCTTAACGTGATCTAAATCATTAAATAAAAGACAACATTTAATGTCCAAGAAAACTAAGTTTAAGGGTTCACGGAGTTCCAAAGTTGACAAGAGAATGTGCCAAAACAAGTGTCAAAGCATAGCAAAAAACAATGGAAAGTTTCAAGGGAGAAGACACCGGTGTGCCCAAAAACAAGGCACCGGTGCTCAGTCAAATACCAAGATGCAGAGAGCAATTGACACCGGTGTCACCAAAACAAGGCACCGGTGTAAGGTCCAAAATCTGAGAAATTTTCAAAGGGAGACACCGGTGTCACCAAAACAAGGCACCGGTGTCAAGTACAAAGTCTGATATACAGAGAACAATTTCAAGGGAGGCACCAGTGTATCAAAATCAAGGCACCGGTGTCATGCACTAAATCTGAGATACAGAGAACAAATGACACCGGTGTCACCAAAATAAGGCACCGGTGTATCGAGTACGAACAAGGGCAATTTCTAACAGATTTCAACTCTAAACTTAGGGCTTTTTCAACTCAACTTCAAATCATCAAATAACTACCAAATCAAGTTCTACACGCGTAATAGGTGTGAGAAATCCCTACCTCAACTTCCGGGTTCAAGAAACAAAGCTCCAACTTCAAGCTCTAGCTCCCAAATGATGCAAAAGGCCAAGAACACTTCCTCCAAGCAAATGGTTGCAAACCACCACCGGATATCAACCAAGGATGAGGGAAACGCGTAAGATCTTGAAGGAATCGAGGTTTGGAGCAAAAATTTCGGATGGGGTCTTGGAAGAGAGCACAACCGTGAGGGAGGGAGAGAGAGAAATGGGTTTGGATTTTGGCAAAAATGTTTGTCTGATATACCCCAAATACAACCCACAAAAATTACACTTACACCCCTAGATTTCACAACATGCTACCACAAGCCCCCAAGGTTATCATTTTATATCACATTGACCCCAAATCATGTTTTAACACTAATTTTCACATGCTCCACGTTAATTAAGATTATTAACCCGAACCTTAATATAAAAATTTTAAATTTTCCGGGTCTTTACATTACAAATACCTCGAAAACATACTAACACCCAAAACACACGTTAAATGATAAAATCACATAAAACTCGACCGATAAACAATAAACGCATGTAAATTAAGGGGATTCAATATAAAATATATGCACTTTTGAATTCAAATCATGATCATTGCATCCGTTACAGTTGCGTCACCGTCTCTAAATTTTGTTGACTTGTCCACTTTTATTAGCTGATTCCGACCGTCACCCAATCTTATTTCCAATAAACTGTGACACTGGGGGACCCAATTCAATGTCTCTCTTTCTTTTTCTCTGGTCATATATTTCTCTTTGTGCACAACCATATGGTTGGTAAAGTACATGATCAAGAGGATAGCCATACAAACAAGTATGGTGCAATTAAATATTTTCTTATAATTAAAATATTGAGACACAATCATCTTGAACAATTAAACATATAATCACATTTGTTACGATTTTCGTTGATACCTTCCACTCTTTTTACTGTGGTCAAACATTGTTGACACAATCAACTCTTATCGCAATATTCTGCATCACCTATTAATTGCCGAAGCATCAATATCAAAAACACCGTAAACATTATTTGTGTTATAATTATGGTATATCTATATCAATAGATTCGGGATATATATGTGTTAGTTAAACATTATGGTCACTCCATATAAAACGACGTCATTTTAGTCCTCTTCTCCAATTGTACGTTATATTTTTATAGTGAACAATAATAAGTTGAATAGTACTGGATACGTTTTAATATCTACGTTATTTAAGAAAAAAAATTATCAATGGAATAATATTTGTAAGAACTCGTATTTATTTAATTAGAGAATAGTAAAAGAAAGTTTATTAAATGTGATTTTTATTACTTTGGGTAAAAAAAATAAGATTTGGGTGTGATAAGTAAAGAAAGGGGGTAAATAGAGAAGTGGGTGGGTTAAAATTGGAAACAAAACAAAACCCACAATCAGCCAACTCCCTCCTGTTGCTGCTGCCGAAACACACTCTCTCTCTCCTCTCCTCCACTTTTTTCTTCTCTCAAGCTCATAACTCCCTCTCCTCTCAACCTCTTCAAGAACCAAGGCCATTTTTACGTTCTACGCGTCGTAAGGAGCTTGGGTTACCTTGGAATCGCGCTGAAAGCTTCAAAATTCGGATTCTACCATTAGGGCTTTCTTCTTCATCAAATTTCACACAAAACCTTGAGGTAGGTGAACCAATTCTACTCTTTCTAGTTATATATTCATGAGGTGTGGTATATGTTCGGGTTAGGGCGTTGTTATTCTTAAATTTCGAAGTTTTCCCAAATTTGATATAGTTCCATTCTTTGATTCTTAGATCTTTAAATTTCTTGTTGATTGATGAAATTGGGAGTGAACTTGGCCTCCCTTCATGCTTAGTTGTTGCGTAGCATCTCAAATTTGAGCCTAAACCACCTAGATTGTGATTGGGTTGGATTTTTACACCAAAAATGTCAAAATTCTGCATTTCGGTACTGTTCACCACAGCTCTCTGCATTTTTACTGTTCATGGCCGAATTTCACTATTCACAGAAATGCCCGTTTGATTCCCCTTTGATGTTCACTTGATTCCCTAACGCGTATTCCACTCCGAAAATGCCAAATTATGCATTTTTCCACTGTTTTTGGGCAGATTCTGCATATTCACTGTTCATGGCAGATTTTTTTGGTAAACTTCCGGCCATGTCCCGATTTTGTGATGGCCCTTTGACCACCCTTTGACGTTTAATTGGTTCCCTAGCGTTATCCCTTCATAAACCATGGAATTCGCTTCACTAATACCATTTTTGTTTATCACAAACATTTTTTTGTGTGAAGTATATGGCTTTGGGAAGTATGGGTGAGTATGTATGTATTTTTTTTAGAATGTGCATTAGCGCGGAGTAATGAAGTGACAATTTTAAGAATTGGATAGGTTGGGAAAAATTTTGATGAAACGTTTTGGGGATAATGAGATATATTTTCACGGATACCATCAACTTGAAAATTTATTTTGGTAAAGGCACGCGGGGCCTATTGAACCCGGCAGAGGCACACGGGGCCTATTGAACCCGGCAGAGGTGCGCGGGGCCTATTGAACCCGGCAGAGGCACGCGGGGCCTATAGAACCCGGCAGAGGGATTAAATCTCTATAACCAAATGAATAAGAAAAATGATGGTGGTTCTTCTATGAAAGAAATGGTTTGGTTTCCCTTTTTGGTTTTGTCGAAACTTTTTTTTTAGAAAACCAAAACATGGGTTTTGGTTTGTGAAATGACTCGGACACTTGGACACTTGTGTGTGTGGAGAACCTTCTATATTTCCTTTCTTTGGCTTGGACACTTGGACACTAGGATATCCACTTGACATCTCATCATCTCATATGCATGCATCATGTTTATATGCCTAGCGTTTGTAGAATGTTTTTCCTACTGGGCTAGTGTAGCTCAACCTATAAATTTTCAGGTACCCAGCGTTGATCGAGCATGGTTTGGATTGCATGACTTGGATGAGGAGCATACATGGCATGGAGTTATTTTACTCATTTTCCTTGTATTAACTTCTTTTTGGGAAAATGATTTTGTAACTCTAATCTTTTATCCATCTTTTGATTATGGGATTGTAACAACTTATGATCTATTATTTTGATCATCCCTTTGGGGCTCGGGTACCCATATTTTTTTGATAGTCAAAGGGAATAGTGATGTACTTTAATTATGGAAACATTTTCTTTTAATGTACTTAAGGTTTCGGTTCCCTTTATTTAAATTTTTATGAAAATTGGGGCGTGACAACTTGGTATCAGAGCAATAGTTTTCGAAAACTTTGAGACCGTGGGAAAACGTTAAATTTCGGGAGTTAAAAACTTTGCAGTGATTTTTTTTACACTTTTGTCATTCATTGTGTGCTTGTGTGACATTCACGAGCATGAAGTCATGGTAGTAGCATTGCATCTCATGTGAAGGCATAGTGTTGAGTTGTACCCGTGTTGGGAATTGGTGTTGGATGCTTTGACGTTGTTGAGATATTGTGGGACTAAACACTTTTTTTTTTATTTATCTTATATTAGAACTATGCCACCTCGACGTAACCCACCGGCTAGGGGTGTGGGGAGACCTAGGAGAGGTAGGGGCCGCGGTCGCCATACTCAACGGGTTGAGGATGAAGTTAGTCGGCATGGAGAAAATCCGAGGGATGAGGAAAGGCACGAAACGGGAGCGCAAGATTCTCAAGGACCACTTTTGGCTCAATTGGTCACCGCTTTAACAACCGCCATCAACCAACCAAGAGTGAGCCACACACCTAGCGCCATGGAGATTGCCGAGAAATTTGGTAGGTTGCACCCTCCACAATTTGATGGGAAATCCGGGGATCCGCTTGATGCTAACCATTGGCTTGCGGAGATGAGGAAGCGTTTTGATGTCATGGACATCACTAGTGACACGACGAAGATTCGTTTGATGGCTTGTCAACTCTTCGGCGAGCCGAATGAGTGGTGGGAATCTATTTTGGCGGCACGTAGGGATGCACGGAGAGCCGATAGGGCGGCGAGGTATGTTGTGGAACCGGATGTTGAGAATATCACATGGGCGGAGTTTGAGAGTTTGTTTGAAAACCAATACTTTCCACAATCATACCGCGAGAATTTGAGGGAGCAATTTGAGGATCTGGAGCAAGGGAACATGACCGTTAATGAGTATGCACTCAAATTCCAATCCTTGAGTCGTTATGCACCGGAGTTGATTAGCTCCGAGAAGAGGAAATGTCGCCGATTCGAAAGAGGGTTGAATTCGTCTGTTAAGAGGCTAGTTATTAGTAGCCAGGTGCAGTCCTTTATGGATATTGTTGAACTAGCAAGGAACTTGGAATTGCCGAAGGATGCAGTGAGGAACTCACGGGGTTCGGATGTTAGGCACTCAACTGGGAACGCGAGCGTGACTACGGGGAGCTTTGGGAGTCAAAGTAGAAAGAGACAGAGGGATGCTGTGCCACCACCACCGAATCGATCGGGCTCTCGTACATTTGTTTCTTCGGGTTCTGGAGGACCATCTTCTCATTCTTCGAGGTCCCAGGCCACGTGTTTCTATTGTCGACAGGAGGGGCATGTTCGGGCTAACTGCCCTAAGCTTCGGTCTCAGACTTAGTCTAGGCCTCCTCCTCCACCACTGTGTCCTCATACTCCAGGGGCTTGTTTTGAGTGTGGTGGGTTTGGCCACATTGCCAGGTATTGTCCTCAGAGAGGGGTTTCGCATAGTGAGTCGGGCTCAGTTCAGCAGCCTAGGGTTGGATAGGGTTTCAGTCAGCAGAGGGGCACACAGAGTCAGCCGTACTACCGTCAGACCACCACAGTTCCGGGGCCACGGGCTGATACGGGGACGAGTTCATCTACACCAGCTCAGACAGTTCAGGGCAGAGCTTACGCCGTTACTGCAGCCACACCACCATCACCTCCTTTCCCGACCTCTACTCCGGCGCCAGATGCTTCTGTTGTGAGGGGTACTTTCCTCCTCTCCAATTCCTTTGCTAAGATTTTGTTTGATTCTGGAGCATCGCACTCTTTCATTGCTGAATCATTTGTACATGCACTAGAGTTAGAAACTGAGGAGCTTAGTCCCGTATTGTTTGTCGACACGCCGTTGGGTGGTAGAACTTCGCTAGACCGTATATGTCGGGGTTGTGAGTTGGTGATCCTTGACCGTCGATTCTTGTTTGATTTCATCGTCTTGGGTATGTCCGGTTTTGATCTTATTTTGGGGATGGATTGGTTATCAACATTTCACGCAACTATTGATTGTTTCAAGCGTCGAGTTCGGATATGTCCGCCGGAAGGGGGTTGTTTTGAGTTTTTCGGGGAACGTCGGGAACCGCTAGAGCCGTATTTGTATGGGTCTCGGGAAAGGGAATCGATTGCATGCTTGTTAGCGGGTTTGACACTTGATGAGGATTTATCCACCCGTGGGGAGTTACCGATGGTCGTTTGTGACTTTCCGGACGTTTTTCCGGAAGAGTTACCGGGTTTACCACCTTAGCGGGAGGTTGAGTTCATGATAGATTTATTGCCCGGCACCGCACCTATATCTATGTCACCTTATCGCTTTGCACCGGCCGAGTTGAGAGAATTGAAAACCCAACTCCAAGAGTTACAGGACTTAGGCTTCATTCGCCCTAGTACTTCGCCATGGGGCGCACCGGCTCTTTTTGCGCAAAAGAAGGATGGGTCTCTCCGTTTATGTATCGACTACCGTAAGCTAAATCGGGTCACCATTAAGAACAAGTATCCCATGCCTAGGATTGACGATTTGTTTGATCAATTAAGGGGCGCGACTTGCTTTTCTAAAATTGATTTGAGATCCGGTTACCATCAACTTAGAGTTCGTCGAGAAGATATTCCGAAAACCGCCTTTCGTACTCGATATGGTCATTATGAGTTTGTGGTCATGCCTTTTGGTCTCACTAATGCTCCTGCTACTTTTATGGACTTGATGAATCGTATCTTTCGTGCCTATCTTGATCGGTTTGTGGTTGTGTTTGTTGATGATATTCTTGTTTATTCACCTACCGAGGAAGATCACAAATCTCACCTCACCATCGTTCTTGAAATCTTGAGAGAGCACCGGTTGTATGCTAAGTTGAGCAAGTGCGAGTTTTGGTTGTCCGAGGTTAAATTCTTAGGTCACGTGGTATCTAAGGATGGGGTTTCCGTAGATCCGGGCAAGATAGAGTCGATTTTGAATTGGGAGCATCCTAAGAGTGTGTTTGAGATTCGGAGCTTTTTGGGTTTGGCCGGGTATTATCGACGATTTGTTCTTGACTTTTCGCGACTAGCGGCACCGATAACACAGTTGACACGTAAGGGTACACAGTTTGTGTGGAACGACAAGTGTGAGTCGGCATTTCAAGAGTTGAAGAAACGATTGACTAGCGCGCCTATCTTGATTGTGCCCGAGCGTGGGGTTGGCTACTCCGTTTATTGTGATGCTTCTCGGGAGGGGCTTGGTTGCGTGTTAATGCAAAATGGGCGAGTTGTAGCATATGGGTCTCGACAACTTAAGACACATGAGCGTAACTATCCCGCGCACGACTTAGAGTTGGCGGCTGTTGTCTTTGCATTGAAGAGTTGGAGGCATTATCTTTATGGTGAGAAGTTTGAGGTGTTTTCAGATCATAAGAGCTTGAAGTATTTGTTCTCCCAAAAAGAATTGAACCTTAGGCAACGCAGGTGGATGGAACACATAGAAGATTATGACTTTGATCTCCAATATCATCCGGGTAAGGCGAATGTAGTAGCGGATGCCTTGAGTAGAAAGCGGGCTAGCTTGGCGAGTTTGGCAATTAGAGAGCGAAAAATGATGAAGGAGTTAAGTCTTTGTGCATTGTATGGCGAGGAGGTTCATGAGGGAGTTACCTTATGCAACCTAACCATTCATTCAACACTATCGACTCGTGTAGTGGAGGCACAACGAACGGACGAGGAAACGGGGGTGTTTCGTGCTAAGTTCCTTAGTGGAGAGGCAAGCGAGGGTTGGATGATTTACGCCGATCAAAGTATTCGTTTTCATGGGAAGCTTTTCGTACCTATTTCGTGCCGAGAGGAAATCTTGCGAGAATTTCACCATTCACTGTTGGCCGTACATCCGGGTGGGACGAAAATGTATCATGACTTGCGTCGGCAATTTTGGTGACCAGGGATGAAAAGGGACATAGCCATCTTTGTCTCTAAGTGCTTGACATGTCAACAAGTGAAAGCGGAACATCAACGACCGGCGGGGGAACTACAACCGTTACCGGTAGCCGAGTGGAAATGGGAGAATGTGACCATGGATTTCGTTACGGGTTTGCCGAGATCGCCGAGGAGACATGATGCCATATGGGTCATTGTGGATCGATTGACTAAAACCGCACATTTCTTACCGATTCAAGTGACTGATTCTATTGAGACACTTAGTCATTTGTACATTCGGGAGATAATCCTACTTCATGGGATTCCGGCTTCGATAGTATCCGATAGAGATCCGCGTTTTACCGCTCGATTTTGGCAAAGTTTACAATCCGCACTTGGTACGAATTTGCTCTTTAGCACCGCTTATCACCCGCAGACCGATGGGCAATCCGAGAGGACGATTCAAATTTTAGAAGATATGCTGCGAGCATGCGTGATGGAATTTCGGGGTAGTTGGGAGGATCATTTGCCATTGGCCGAATTTGCGTATAATAATAGTTACCAATCGAGCATTGAGATGGCGCCTTTTGAGGCATTATATGGTAGACCTTGTAGATCGCCGATATGTTGGTCCGAGTTGGGCGAAACTACCATTGTGGGGCCAAAGTTAGTCACCGAAACCGCCGAGAGCATGAGTATAATTCGTAAGAAGCTTAAGGACGCGCAAGAGGCAACCACCGAGAAGATCAAAGTGATTCGCCAACGTTTGCTCACCGCTCAGAGTCGACAAAAGAGTTATGCCGATCGACGTAGACGACCGTTGTCATTTGAGGTGGGAGACCATGTGTTTCTCAAGGTATCACCGCGCCGTGGATTGAGACGCTTTGGGCGAGGAGGTAAATTATCACCACGTTATATTGGGCCGTTTGACATCATAGAGCGGATTGGGGAAGTAGCGTATCGATTGGCACTACCGCCAAGGTTATCGGGCATTCATGATGTTTTTCATGTTTTCATGTTGAAGAAATACGAACCGGATCCGTCGCATGTCCTTGAGTGGTCCGAATTAGAGCTAGAAGCAGATGCATCTTATGGAGAGAAACCGATACAGGTGATGGATTCGAAGGAGAAAGTGCTAAGGGGTAAAACGATTCGGCTGGTGAGAGTCTTGTGGAATAACTTTGGTAGCGAGGAATCCACGTGGGAACGGGAAGATGAGATGAAAGAGAAATATCCGGGTTTGTTCACTGCATAATCTATGTGAGTTTTCGATTTAAGAATTGTGCATTTCGTTGACACGGTGTTGGATAGACTAGCAATATGATTGCATGTCATGCATATCACATGTTACACATACATGCATTGGCGTACGAAATTTTGAGGACAAAATTTTTTGTAGGAGGGTAGGATGTAAGAACTTGTATTTATTTAATTAGAGAATAGTAAA
Source organism: Arctostaphylos glauca (assembly GCA_019985065.2). Classification (NCBI taxonomy): domain Eukaryota; kingdom Viridiplantae; phylum Streptophyta; class Magnoliopsida; order Ericales; family Ericaceae; genus Arctostaphylos; species Arctostaphylos glauca. Next base: position 16,149,032 of record JAHSPW020000015.1, on the reverse strand, counting down.
AGAAAGTTTATTAAATGTGATTTTTATTACTTTGGGTAAAAAAAATAAGATTTGGGTGTGATAAGTAAAGAAAGGGGGTAAATAGAGAAGTGGGTGGGTTAAAATTGGAAACAAAACAAAACCCACAATCAGCCAACTCCCTCCTGTTGCTGCTGCCGAAACACACTCTCTCTCTCCTCTCCTCCATTTTTTTCTTCTCTCAAGCTCATAACTCCCTCTCCTCTCAACCTCTTCAAGAACCAAGGCCATTTTTACGTTCTACGCGTCGTAAGGAGCTTGGGTTACCTTGGAATCGCGCCGAAAGCTTCAAAATTCGGATTCTACCATTAGGGCTTTGTTCTTCATCAAATTTCACACAAAACCTTGAGGTAGGTGAACCAATTCTACTCTTTCTAGTTATATATTCATGAGGTGTGGTATATGTTCGGGTTAGGGCGTTGTTATTCTTAAATTTCGAAGTTTCCCCAAATTTGATATAGTTCCATTCTTTGATTCTTAGATCTTTAAATTTCTTGTTGATTGATGAAATTGGGAGTGAACTTGGCCTCCCTTCATGCTTAATTGTTGCGTAGCATCTCAAATTTGAGCCTAAACCACCTAGATTGTGATTGGGTTGGATTTTTACACCAAAAATGTCAAAATTCTGCATTTCGGTACTGTTCACCACAGCTCTCTGCATTTTTACTGTTCATGGCCGAATTTCACTATTCACAGAAATGCCCGTTTGATTCCCCTTTGATGTTCACTTGATTCCCTAACGCGTATTCCACTCCGAAAATGCCAAATTATGCATTTTTCCTCTGTTTTTGGGCAGATTCTGCATATTCACTGTTCATGGCAGATTTTTTTGGTAAACTTCCGGCCATGTCCCGATTTTGTGATGGCCCTTTGACCACCCTTTGACGTTTAATTGGTTCCCTAGCGTTATCCCTTCATAAACCATGGAATTCGCTTCACTAATACCATTTTTGTTTACCACGAACATTTTTTTGTGTGAAGTATATGGCTTTGGGAAGTATGGGTGAGTATGTATGTATTTTTTTTAGAATGTGCATTAGCGCGGAGTAATGAAGTGACAATTTTAAGAATTGGATAGGTTGGGAAAAATTTTGATGAAACGTTTTGGGGATAATGAGATATATTTTCACGGATACCATCAACTTGAAAATTTATTTTGGTAAAGGCACGCGGGGCCTATTGAACCCGGCAGAGGCGCGCGGGGCCTATTGAACCCGGCAGAGGCACGCGGGGCCTATAGAACCCGGCAGAGGGATTACATCTCTATAACCAAATGAATAAGAAAAATGATGGTGGTTCTTCTATGAAAGAAATGGTTTGGTTTCCCTTTTTGGTTTTGTCGAAACTTTTTTTTTAGAAAACCAAAACATGGGTTTTGGTTTGTGAAATGACTCGGACACTTGGACACTTGTGTGTGTGGAGAACCTTCTATATTTCCTTTCTTTGGCTTGGACACTTGGACACTAGGATATCCACTTGACATCTCATCATCTCATATGCATGCATCATGTTTATATGCCTAGCGTTTGTAGAATGTTTTTCCTACTGGGCTAGTGTAGCTCAACCTATAAATTTTCAGGTACCCAGCGTTGATCGAGCATGGTTTGGATTGCATGACTTGGATGAGGAGCATACATGGCATGGAGTTATTTTACTCATTTTCCTTGTATTAACTTCTTTTTGGGAAAATGATTTTGTAACTCTAATCTTTTATCCATCTTTTGATTATGGGATTGTAACAACTTATGATCTATTATTTTGATCATCCCTTTGGGGCTCGGGTACCCATATTTTTTTGATAGTCAAAAGGAATAGTGATGTACTTTAATTATGGAAACATTTTCTTTTAATGTACTTAAGGTTCCGGTTCCCTTTATTTAAATTTTTATGAAAATTGGGGCGTGACAATATTGGTATCAATTCAAATGAATAGTATTTGTTTTAAGAACTACTACAATTGAGGTCTACCTAAATATGATCCGACGGTCGACCAAGTCTTTATCAACTTTGACCAAGATAATTTTGTATATGAATAATTGATACAACTTAATGAAAAAAGAAAACGATTCTGATTCACTACAGGAAAATGCATCTTTGGTGACCAAAATCGCCGACCAACTAAACTTTTGTCGCTGAAACAAACGCTTGCCCGACCAAACCGTGTTTTTTGTCGCCCCATGTTACAGTCTTTGGTGACAAAAAACAGTTTTGTCACTAAAGAGTTAGATATTCCCAACAGAAACCGATTTTGTCGCCATAGGACAGGAATTAGCGACCAGTTTCGCTTTTGTTGCCAATGTTTAGCGCGGTAAAATTTACCGCGGACGACCATGTTTGGAGGGAAACTAATGCTTGTCATCAACCAATGTCAATAAAATGTATCCCAAGCATAGGATCAATGGATCGGTTGTAGCATAATAAATCCGGAAGTCCAGAGTCGAATTCACAGGGAACGAGAAGTTTAGAAGTTTATCGAGAGAGAGAGAATATATTTGAGAAGTATTGTTGTGTAAAGATTTTGGGACGAATTGTGAGAAAACTAATTAATGAAAATAAGATCCAGTTTTCGAGATCCACATCGACTGTGACTCGTGATAACTCAATCCTCTAAAATAACTCAACTCCGGTTCTATGACATCGAACCTTCGTCGGATGATGGGAAAAATTAGGATTTATAGAAATCAAGAAATATTTAATGATCGTTTTATAAATAAGATAAAAAATTATGTTTTCAAATCAAAACCTTGTAGAGGTTTAAGAGTTGCGTGTGCCAATGAAGATTGTCTATACGCAAGCAAAAATCTTACAAAACTTTCGATTGATTTCAAAATAATACTTGATTTGATAAAACGACATCAGAAATTAAGAATCTAGTGCGAGGATTGATTTACCTTGAATCACGGTTCGATGTTTCACCTTCGAACCGAATCTTGATGGGATTAGCTATTCATCGTTTGAATAGAATCCATAAAAATAAATAAAAGAGATGAAGAACAAGATGAACTTGAAAAGAAAATGATAACTTCAATAATAATTCTTCCAATGTTTGCTAAACAAAAACGTGATCTCAACAAAACTCTCTCCCAAAACTTGACTGATAAAAGATAGATAAAAAGATAGATTCTACTCCTAGCCAAAGTCCTCTTAAATAGATTTCCCTCCAACCATAAGATAAGGATAACCTTTTTAGATAATCATAATCTAGATCTCTCCAACAATGAGATAAGGATAACCTTTTGAGATAATATTCATCCCTTAAAATAAAGAAAATCCTGTATGAACTCTATTACTGGTAATACTACCGGTAATCCAAGTTTGTTTGTGGTAATTCCAGTTTTCTCCAAAATCTGGGCAGTATGTTTTACTACCAATAGTGCTGATTTTACTACCGGTAGTGGCTCTGATCCTCAACTGGCAGTGTGCTTTATTACCGGTAGTGCTGATTCTACTACCGGTAGTGGCTCTGATCCTCAACTGGCAGTGTGCTTTACTACCGGTAGTGCTGATTCTACTACCGGTAGTGGCTCTTCTATTATCGGTAATTTCGGGCTCTGCTTTAGAACTTCAAAAGTCAATGTCTTTTACTACCGGTAGTACTGCATTCACGACCGGTAGTTTAGCTTTCGGCCCATGGTTGTCCGTCTGATTTCCATTTACTTCCTCAACCTGGAAAACTCCTGAATAATACTTATTTTGCACACTAACAACCCAATCATGCGTTAAATGATGATATCACATGAAATGTGACTACTAGACGATAAATGCACGCAAGTCAAGGGTTCTTTTCATAGAGAATGCACACTTTTTACGTGCGCATCAACTAATTTCATTGGGCAGTTTTGGAGACAAACAACAATTTTGTCGCTAAAGAGTCAGGTATTCCCCGACAACAACCAATTTTTTCGCCATAGGATAGGAATTAGCGACCAGTTTTGCTTTCGTCGCCAATGTTTAGCACGCTAAAATTTCCCACGGACGACCATGTTTGGAGGGAAACTAAATTAATTGGGAAAATTTGGGTTTAGTGGGAAATAGTACTACATTGGGCGACAACATAAGCATGGTCGGCGTTAATTGTCATATTTGCCGACAACACGGCATTTGGTCGCCAAAGGGTACCCAATGCCAACAAACACGTTTTGGCGACCAAATGCCGACAAACACGTTTTGTCGCCAAAGGGTCATTAAGTGAAACGGCGTCATTCTGGGTTACCATGTCCTCGCGTTGGAAGACTTTGCCCGACGAGTTACTCGGTAGTCGACAAAGATTGTCAGTGGCCGACAACACCATTTTGTTCATCCTCTATAGGCATATCGTGCAGGTCGGTACCACCACCAGTGGGGACAATACCTACACCATCCCCTCCTGGGAGTGTGCCATCTCCTTCTACGGAGTCTAGTGACATAGGTAAATACAAACCTTTTTATTTTGGCATCATAGTTTTGGTAAATACAAACTTTATATTTAAGCCTATATTGCAGTTTTCTAAACTTCATAGTTTTGGCATCGTGTTTTTGGTCTAGTTCAACGTTATACTATTATTGTTCTTTTCAGGAATGCCTCCACTAAGGCGTGTGCGAGGGCCTACTATTGGAAAATAAATTAGAAAAATAATTGCTTACAATCGTGGGGAGAGACTCCAAGTATATATACATCGAGAAATGAGGGCTTTCGGTGGAATAAATGCAACGAAGGTGGCTAATGAGTTGGGCTCACAGATTCGGAGGGTTTGCCCTCTCGATGGCTTCGCACATTCGTGGAAACTTATTGATTCAATGCTTAAAGAAGCCATTATACAGGCTCTCCAGATAAGAATTTTAATCTTCTAAACATACTCGAGTTAGATTGTTTAGATTTTGTAGGCCACTAGTATATTACCTTTTGTTTATGGTTTATTATAATACTTGTAGGATAAATTCAAAATTACGGAGGACGGAGAAGAGTACACTGAATTAGTTAAGGAAGTTATTGATGGGAAGGATAGCAGGTTGTACAAAGACTGGAAACACAACATGTGCAAGCATTACACCCAACAAGTAAACCAAGGATCCATATCAACGTCCGTATAAGGGGGCAAACAGAGATAGGTGAAGGTTTATGATCGATTACATATTCAAGGACTCAAAACTTAAGGTAACTCATTATTTATTCAACTACATTCTCAAGTGTGCGTTAATATGTAATAAGTGCATTTTTTTCAGGCTCGCAGAGAGGTTTGCCATGAGTCTTGTGGTGAGATTTTATGTTTACATGTGCACCTTACAAGTATTTATCATGTGCTTTATTAATTGTATTCTATGTTCATTGGATATTATAGACTGAAAGCAATGATGGTCAATTGCCAGATTTTTATAACTTTTATGAAAGATCACATTAGTTGAAAGAGACAAATAACTGGATCAATCCTATTTGCGAGGATTTACATGTAAGGATCTAGTATTTCGTTTTTTCTCTATGCATTTCATGTTTTATCCGTTCATTTTTTTTATGTTTTTGTTGGAATTGACAGTAAAAAATGATAGTAGTGCGAGATGAGGCTTCCGAGTCCAGGACTCCAATGACGCAGGAGGAAATTTTGAAAACAGTACTTGGGGAGAAGAAAAGATACATAAGAGGATTTAGGGTTGAGCCAAGACCCACTTCCTATTCTTCTAGATCTGACACCGAGATTGCACGCCATGAGGAGCTTCAAAAACTTCGATTTGAATTAGAAATGATTCGTGAGGAGAGGCAAAGAGAACGGGAAGAGGAGCAAAGAAGACGCGAGGAGGAGTAGAGACAACGTGAGGAGGAGCAGAGACAGCGTGACAAGGAGCATAAATAGCGGGAGGAGGAGACACAGAGACGCCAACATGCGCAACAGAGGGAGATTGACGACCTTAAAAGTTTTATGAGCCAATTCAAGGATAATTATGGATGCAATTATTTGGCATTCGGGTGACGATGGTTACAGTATTAGGTAAGTATATTAGGTGTTGAATTGTGGACACAGTCATTTGGCTTGTCTTGTGAGAATTTGTGTTTGTCTTGCGATTATTATGGTAGAACTTTAGGTTGTTATTATGGTAGAATTATCGGAGGTTGTTATGGTAGAACTATAGGTTGTTGTTTTGGTAGAATTATCGGAGGTTATCTTTTTTGTTATGGCGTAGAACTATAGCTTATAATTGATTGTGTGGTTATCTTTTTTCTTACAAGTGTCTTAATTGTTCTTTGCCCTTTTTATTTGGTTGAAGGGTACGTGTGTTTTATTTTCGCTATTAGTTTTGCTATTGCGCATGCTATTTTATGTTTGGTATTACAGCCGAGCTTTATTTTTGCATCTGGGTTTTTTACCGATTTCTGGGATTGGTTACTGAACTTTTACCGACAAATACTATTGGTCGGCAAAAGTTTTTGCAGTTTGGGGAAAGCTTTTACCGACAAAAGCTTTTGTCGACATTGGTATATGTTTTCGCGACTAACATATAACTGTCGCCAAAAACATCCCCGACAAACAGAGTACGTAGTCGGCATTTGTCCAACTTTTGGCAACAAAATTTTGGTCGGCGTTTGTCAATTTTCGGCAACAAACCTATTTCGTCGCCAAAAACATTTCCTGGCGGCAATGTTTGGTCGGCGTTGTCCACCTTTCGGCGACAAAACCTATTTTAGTCGCCAAAAACATTTCCCGGCCTTGATTCGGCGACAATGGGGCGACCAACCAAGTTTTGTCGGGGAAAATTTTTTGGCGACGAAAATCTCATGCTACGGCAACTAATCCGATTGTCGCCAAAGGTATTTTTTCTTGTAGTGATTGTTGAACTACAAGATTACGGTAAGTCTTATTTTGCATCATATGAATAATCACATGAGATTATTATGGTAAACGATAATACACCAACAATATCCAACTACCCAATTGGTGAGTTACATTGTGGAAGGGTTAAAATAGAAAGTAAAATCATACAATAAAATCTCCTCTCTTTTATTTTATGACTTCAATCCAACAGATTTTTCTCAAAATTCATTCTTTAATTTATCAAAACTTTCTATAAAATCTTGAATGACTGAATTTAATTCTACAAAATTTATTTTAGTATAATTTGTTTCACAATCTTGGGCCCCTGGAATTTGAAAGTTTTCCTTTGGGCCCACTAAACATGCAGATTGGTTGATACAAAACATAAGAGGTTAATGAGAGGAAACTTCCACTTTTGGGTGAGGTCAATTTGTTTAAAGAAGAATAAGTCTATTCGCTTTCATTTTCTTCACTATCTTTCTCATCTCTCAAACATATATAAAAGGAGAATAAGATAAACAACTGCATGATTACAAAATCAAACCAAATCTTTTCATGGAAAACTAGTACTAGACAATAACATAATTGATCTTAAAAAAAAACACAACAAAAACTATACATAAAAGAAACAAAACAAAACAATAATTGTACGTCATGAAGGTTTGATGGCTAGAAAAGCCATAGATATGACATGATTGATCAATTGAAGGGGGGAAAACAAATATAAAAGAAATGAGCACAAGTCAACAAAATGTAAAAGACAATAAATCTTTAGTAAATCCACGATCTGATTAATGTGAGAACCCGGATTTTTAGAAAAATAAAAATAAAAAATAAAATAATAATAATAACGATAACAAATTTTTTCGAAATTAGATTAAAAAGAAAAGAAGAAGTGGTTTATTGCTTTTATGCATATATAATGAGTTGGGGTTTATGTGTGGTGTATGTTGAATGAGGGGTTGAGGGGTAGCATGTAATATACTTGAAGGGTGAAAAGTGCAATTGGGCCTTTAAATAGTCACACATCAGATTTCTGGGAAAGAAATCTCAGACTTTTTTGTCTCTTCTTCCCTCTCTTTTCCCGTGTACTTCCATGGAGGTGAGGGTGTGAGCTTTTTCAAACCCCATCTCTCAAATCTTGCTAAAACATCAAGAATCCCTCAAGATCCTTCATATTTCCCTTGCTATTGGTGAGTATTTGGTGGTTGATCGTGCTCATTTTGCTTGGAGAGAGTTCATCTCAAGTTCATCCACCATTGGAGGTTAGAGCTTGCTTTTGGAGCTCAAATCTTTCGATCCGGCACTCAAGGTAGGGATATCTTACCTCTATTATGTGTATATGACTTGTTTTTGGTGATCTATGAGGTTGGGTGTTGGTTTAGAACTTGATTTTTGAAGTTTGGAAAAATCTGCAGAAATCGCGTTTTTTTGGACAGTGCAGTTTACTACCGGTAATAGGGTCTGTATTATTGGTAATACAGTGTTTCTTCATTTTCGGGCCTTTTTGGGCAGTGCAGTTTACTACCGGTAAAAGTGTCAGAATTACCGGTAATAGGGCGCTATTACCGATAATAGAGCCTGAATTACCGGTAATTCCGTGTTGAATTCTTATCGATAATTTTCATTAAATAATTAAATTATTGGCTTCTAAGGGTAATATTTGCACTTATTCTCGGTTATACATAGATGATAAATACGTGAATTCGGGATTCTATTTGACGATTATGTATTTGCACATTATTTCTTTGACTTGTCGGTTATGACTTGGGAATTATTATATCGTGGTGGTTGTCTTGCATTGACACGAGATGATGTTTGGTCTCCAACGGGAGATGTGCCGATTATGCGATGTTTGGCTCTCCGACGGGAGATGTGCTGGTTATAAGATATTTGGCTCTCCGATGGGAGATGTGCCGATTATACGATGTTTGGCTCTCCGACGGAAGATGTGCCGGTTATACGACGTCTAGCCTCCGACGGGAGATGTATTAATATATTTCACTATTGTCTAGTCACCGAAGGGCGAGGTGGTAGTTTGGATGTGATAATTAAATTGATATGAGAACCATGGATTGACTAGCCATGTTGACTTACCGTTTTATATTCACAATGTTGCAATCATACTTTAGAGACTTACGGATTATTTGTCGTACATGTTATTGTGAGTTGTTCATGAAGCATGGCAAATCATTGCATACTCATATAATATTGGTATAGACGTCTCTACTGGACTTTGTAGCTCACCCTTTCATTCTTTCAGGTACTGCTTCCGAGACATGAGTTGGACTTGCATGGATGCATAACGATGCATGTTTTGAAGAAAATGTCAAGAATGGAGTTATAAATCATCTTTAGACTTATTTTTGAAAGATGTATATTAACTTCTCTTTTGTAAAAATTATGTACTCATACTCAAATCATTTGTAACACTTTAAGATGTTATTTTGATCATCGGGCCGGGGATGCCTCTTTTTGGGTTGTAATATTTGAAACTTATGGACTTCCTACCTTTTGAAAAATGATGATTTTGGAGTATTTCTTCTGTAGAACCGGCAGTTTTATTTAAAATGTGAATATTTATCTTACTTAAAATCGAGGGCGTGACAACTTGGTATCAGAGCGTGAGTTAGAATACTTTGAGACTGTGGGGAGACTTAGAGTCTCATGGGTTCAAAACTCTGCATTTTGTTTTTTGACATGTGCGTGCTTGTGTGCATGGCATTCATTTGCATTGTACCTCTCATTGTTTATGAGTAATATAAAATTGATGACCCGTGTTGGGAACTTGTTTAAGGCATTGGCCTTGTAGTATATCGTTATTTGACATTATTAGTGCTTGTACTTTGTAGCGTGATGCCTCCTAGACGTGAATTGAGGTTGGGTGTACCCCGAGGCCGAGGCCGCGGCCGAGGTTGCTATCGTGAGATACCATTAGAAGACGTTGTGAGTCAGCAGAGGGAAGTTCCTTACGCAGAGGAGGTGAACGAGGAAGTGAAACAGAACGATGAACCGCCAGTTGTTCTGGGCGTATTCGCGAGGGAGTTTGTGGCGGCACTTGCCGAGGCCAATTTGTTGAACTCAGCCACAAGGGCCAATGTTGGGAATCGAGCTATCGACGCTATGAAGGAGTTTCGTCGTCTAAATCCACCACAATTCAGCGGAGAAGGTGGTGATTTTCTCGCAGCCAATCATTGGCTTTCTGAAATACGTAAACTATTCAATGCCTTGAAGATAGTAGAAGATGACTTGAGGGTCAATATTGTGGCATGTCAGTTAACGGGAGAGGCTAACGAATGGTGGGAGTCAATCCTTGAGTCAAGGAAGAATGCACAGAGGGCCGCTAGGCAAGCAGCTAGGGTCGATGAACCGGACATGGAGACTTTGACATGGACAGAATCTGAGGTTCTCTTCGAGAACCAATATTTTCCGGAATCCTATTGACCGGCCGGCAAAAGTGTGCGTCGTTAGGGTGCCGGCCTCGGGTCAATGGTTTAATTTCATAAAACAGGACTTCCCTCAAAATATGTTAAAACGAGTATAATGGATAGTCCGGAGTATCGATCCACAGGGAAAAGAACGTTGGATTCAAAGATTTCGCAAATTAGTTTTTTCGACGTTTCGGACGTCAACCTCAAATTTGTTTGGTGATTTGGTTAACAATTATACTACTAAAAGAGGGGAAAAACTAGATTAAGGAGTGGGGTTAAGTCCTAAAGTTTGGTCTATTCAATTCTTCCGTCGGTCTATCTCTTCTCCTTATAACTCAATCTAGCCCCCGGTCTCGGGTTTTAGATCGGAAAATACTTCGATGAAAATCAAGATTTTAATTCACAAAATGGTTTGATGGATTCTTTCAAGTTCAAGAAAATAGGATTAAAAGATGAAGGACATCGATTCAAGTATTAGATATACCAACTCTAAGGATGGCTATAACTAAGCAAGAACTTAACTCTTCATTTTTGTTTCAATAAGAAGAACTTAGAAAGATCCATCAATGTCATTAATACATATGGAGAAGATATAGACCAACATGGTTTTGAAATAAACTTCACATTTTAGACTTAACCCTCACTAATTTAGCTACTCATATTTACCATGAAGATGAAATAAGTAAGAGAAAACATGATAAAACAAACTTATCTAAGGACAATAAGAAGGATCTAATCAAAACTATACTAGAAAACTCTAAGAAAATCAGATTTTAAGGTAAGAAATACAATACTAATGGAAATATATGAGTAAAACTTACCAAAACTTAAATGATTCCAAGAGAATACAAGGATCTTCAAGCATAAAACACTAAAGATTAACAAACTTACTCCAAAACTTGAAGAGAAAACATGAAGAACAAATATTCTAAGGCAAAAGGGAGGCAAGGAGCTCTCCAAACTGATATAATCTGGCATATTCTATGTGTAATTGTGTGTGAGAGAGAGCTCCTTAGCCAAAGAAAACAACCTACAAAATATCCTAACAAACTAGGTGCTTTTACAATTCTATTCTTCAAAATGGCATAAATGGAAGCTTCTTATTCCTTTCCCCAGGCTAAAATCCTTTTTGTCCCCTGATTTGGCACACAAATCAAGGCAAGGTGGTCCCCCAAAAGTCAGCCATCCCAAGGCAAAAGTTTGCTTTTGTCGAACTTGATACACCGGTGTCAAGGTAATGAGGCACCGGTGCCTCTGGTGCTCTGTATCTGGCATTGTTGTGAAAGAGGTGGCACCGGTGTAAAGGAATTTAGGCACCGGTGTCACTATGGCTCTGTATCTCGATCTTCTGTGCAATTGGCAGAGACACCGGTGTAAGGATTTGAAGGCACCAGTGTCTTGGACACTCTGTATTCTCCTTCTTTCATGGCCTATCAGAAGAGACACTGGTGCATAGAACTCAGAGGCACCGGTGTCACTTGGTCTCTGCATCTTGGCCTTCACTTGGAATAAGGGGGAGACACCAGTGTCAAAGGAATGGAGCACCGGTGTCACTGAATCTCTGGACATTGCTTCTCCCAACCAAGTTCGGCTTCAACCATTCGGACCTCGTTTGACTTTTGAAGAGTTGATTTAGGCACTTCAGGGTCCTCTTTTCTCTATTTGACCTGCACGGGACATGAGATACCTTTTCGTGCAATTATCGAGTGTAAACATGGAATAATACGTGCACGCAAGTTAAAATAGACGTGTTGAGCCGTAAAATACACAATAACATGCGCTCCTCACACCCCCCAACTTGAAGGTTACTAGTCCCTAGTAACTAATCAGGCAATCATGTCTCCCCAATGATGCAAGTGAACGATTATATGCTTTTTGTAGTTTCCCAAGCGATTAGGATCATCGGCTACCACATCCAACTCGTGCATAGTGTTATGAACCCAAGTTGAACAATTCCGATCGTTAGATGTGTGCAAAGTGTATGGTTTCCGATCTCTCTCACTCTCAAAAAGGGATTCTCTCCAGAATATGGCAATAGTCACCTCCCCTTAGTGCGCACAATGATGCAAAAACGAACAAGAGGCTAAGCATTCCACAGAATTCAATAGGCAAGCACGAGAAGTATCTACGCACACGATTCACAAGGAATAAGAGAAGAAACGGTTACCATACATTCTACACTACAATGCATATAATTGGAAATCCAAAACACGCTTAAGATCAAAAAAGACTTTATAGCTTATATTGATTCGGTTTTCAAAGAGATATGTACAAAACAGTGCCGGCATACAGTGAATGGCTTAGGTCATAACTACCCCAAATTTTTGCCGGCACTACCCACTACTCAATGCTATATATGTGATAACGCAAAAACAAACATGAAAATGACAAGTAGAAAACCACCGACTCCACATATGACATATGAACCTAAGCTATCTCTCCCAAAGCCAAGTCGGGTGTGCGTAGTAAGCAATCATTGCTCCGGTGGTGGGGGCACATACACAACCAGTGCCTTATCTAACCCTACATCAGCTTCAATAGACCCACCCTCTGCTGAATCACTCAAGTAGATCACATCAGTACCGGCAGGAGATTCAGAAGCATGGGTGGAGGGTGGATCAGTGGCATGTCTCACAGAAGGCCCAGTGGGTGTATCATCCCCAACCTCTTCAGTTTCGGATAGCACCGGTGTCATCACTTTCTTCTTCCCGGGTCCCCTTTCTCTGTTTTTCAGCTCTAGAGCGTCATGAGAAGCCTTGGTGCGACGCTCCGGGAGATTTCCAGCGAAACTCTCCCTTTCTCCCCCCTTGTCACTCTCATCTCTACTTTTACTATCATCGCTTGCACTGTCATCCCTTGCACTGTCCGTCTCACTTTCATTTAATTCATCATCCTCCTCCTCATTCTCATCATCTTTGCTTTCTTCACTCTCCTCATCAGAGCTCTCCACAAATTTCTTGCCTGCCAACTCGCCCATATATTTTGCCGTGAACCGGGCAATGCTCAAACACTTTCGGATCTTCCTATCCGCTTTGTCCTGCCTTTTATGCACCTTTTTAAGCTCGTTCAAGATTAAGTCTTGGCGTTGGACAATGATCTCATTCCACTGTTCTTGTCTTTCTCGAGGGTTTTTGGATTTAGGTGCTTTCACACCGGTGTGGAAGTCAGGCTTGGAGTGTTTGTTGGATAGTGCATGGCTTTTGGCTTTGGAGGTTTCGGTGATTGGCCCGGGCACTCCCTCAGTCATCTTTTCACCCGCCCTTTTCGGCACCTTATGTTGCAAACAGAAATGAGTAACTATGGCCGGGAAGATTAAGTTTGCTGTCGCACTTGCCCTTTCTCTGAAGTATACCATCTCTTGGAAGATGGTTCGGCCGAAGTCTATCACTTTGCCCAACATGAAAGCATGCATGAAGGCTATAGTTCGAGGGGGTACCCTTTTGTCACTTGCCAAAGGGTACACATTGTGCTTCATGATTTTGTTGAGGAGACGGTAATCCTCCTTTAATCCCCCGGGTGAGAATTTTCCCTTATACCTCTTTGGATTTGTCATTACCCTCTTTGCAAACATCTTCCCATCAAAGGATGCCGGATCAAAAGCATATTTGGGAATGATAACGGTCTCTGGATCGGGTATGGGGTATTGCAAGTATTCGGATATCCTCTCGGCTGTGATCCATACGTTGACTCCTCTCACCTCCGCCACTATTCTTGTTTCGGAGGTGTTCAAATTTTCTAATCTCACTGACCGATAGAACCCCTCAACCATTCCTCGAATATATCCCGAGACAACTTCAAAGAACCGGGTCAAACCCCTTTGGTCCAATCTTTGGACAATCGCATTCGAGTCACCCAAACTCTCCCTTAAGACTTGCCTTTCGCAAGTAACATTCTTCTTCTCACACTTTTCTTCCCACTCTTTCTGTCCCTTATCCCCCTCATCTGTGATTCTCTGTTTCTTGCTCTTAGACCCACTCTCTTCCCCTTGATTTTTCCGTTTTGAACCACTCGGGGTCTTAGAAGCAGGGGATTTCCTTGGAGTTGGCTTAGTTTTTGACTTAGAGCGGGAAGTAGAGGACATAGGGGCTTTCCCCTTACCCTTTGGTATGGCCATGGACGCGTTCTCAAGTTCCCTCCATATGGGATCGTCATTATCCGAGTCGGATTGTGGCGGGGTATCATTCGGATTGGGCTCTCTAATAGGGATGCCCTGGCTTTAATGCTTAACCATTATGAACACGGAGAGAGAGGATCAAACTTACCCGGAGTGATTCACACAAAGAGATGGAGCACAGATCACTGATGAACTCGAAACCCCAACACCCAAACCTTCTGTTACACCGAACCAGAGGAGGAGAGAGAGAACCAGGCGGTGGAGGTGCGGAAGTAAAGAGGTGCGGAGGAGATGAGGTGGTTATAGGAGAGGGATGGTCGGCTTTATAGAGAGCGATGGCGCGGTGGTTGGTGCGGAGGAGATGGAGAGGCGCGGTGGTTGGAGATGGAGAGACAGAGATGGTTTATAGAGAGAGAGGCGAACCGGTGTATGAAGAGAGAGAGGGAGATGAAGAGGCGCGTAAGTAACCGGTGTAACCCTCCAAAGTTATAACGTTTGGGGGTTTTATAACCCTGATATTTTTTTTAAACTTTCCTCACGAGGCACCGGTGTAATGGTTTTGAGGCACCGGTGTCATGGAGGCTCTGTATCTCAGTGGGTTGTGCTTGGGTAGAGGAGACACCGGTGTCATGGTTTTTGAAGCACCGATGTAATGTGCTCTCTGTATCTCAATTTTGCCTGTTTTGAAGAAGAAGCACCGGTGTAATCATTTCAGAGGCACCGGTGTCAAGACCTCTCTGCATTTCAGTTTTTCTTGTGGAACAAAGCGAGGCACCGGTGTAACAACTTGGGGGCACCGGTGTCTTTACCATTCTGTATCTCATCCATAGTGCTATAGAGTGAAGCACCGGTGTAACAATTTCAAAGGCACCGGTGTTAAGACCATTCTGTATCTCCTGAATTCTGATCTGTAGTGGAGTGCACCGATGTCATGGAAATGAGGCACCGGTGTCTTTGGGCTCTGTAAAATTTCTTCTTCTGAGATATTTCCTCCCGATTGCAATACAACACACACACCAACAACAAAACCCCATCCGACCTTATCTCATCCGGTTTCCTAAGCTTGTTTCAATGGATATAAATTGGACAAAGATCAAATCAAGGTCAATGAGACTCATATGTGGTACGGATCATGGAAGATGGCCTTTTATGATTTCTCAAATGTTTCATGGATTCCACAATGATGCACACAAGTGTAAAACATGAGTAAACACGCAGTTGTAGAAACAAGAGACAGATGAATTCAACTCTGTGGCATAGAATGGGTTAACATTGGATCTCCGCTCACAACTTCTGATTCCAAATTGTTCAACAAAGTTCATGGTCGATGCACGTGTAGTGAAATAGCAATTCATTGTTCAACGTGATGCTTATGGGAACATATGTCAAGTTACTTGCAAGCATTTCATGAGAAGATTGCCTAATACAACGATATGCCAATTTGTATTCATTTTTTTTTTTCAAAATTTTTCATGCTAAAAAGGGACTAAAACAACTAAAATAACAATGGGCTAACACACTAATGAATCATTCTCCGCCCCCCCCACCCAACTTAAAGTTTGCATTGTCCTCAACGCAAAGAGATAACTCATCTTAAAACATAAAGAGAGGGACGATCATACCCGCGAGGTGGAATGTCAACCACCATATACCTCGACCAAGTTTGAGAATTTCTCGTCACGTGCACTGTTTGTCATTGGAAGAGCTTCCAAGGTGTACTCCTTCGGCTCCAACTTGTGGACCATAGCTAGTCACATAGGATCATCGCCGGAGCTTTGTTGGACTAACAACCGTAGCACATAGCTACACCCATGACTTTGGGCTCTTGAATGCCGCAATCACCCCGTACTTAGACCCAAACTACCAAGGCTGATGTGGTAGCGTGTACACCTTGCGAAGACTGAACCACCAACTACCTACTAAGAGCAAACATAACTTCATGGAACACAAAATTTCACTAGCGGGTTAGTCCAAAAATGACAATAAAAAGAAAATAAGCAATAAATCCACCAACTTCTTCACGCGAAGGACACGGGTACTACTTTTCTTCCTTGTCGAAGGCTGTGTTTCCCTATAGTTGGAAGGACAGTATGCGTGGGGTTCAACAATATCTTGAGAAGTAGCGCCATCATCTAATAGGCTACCACTCCCTTTGGAGGGGGACCCCCCAAATTCCTTACCCCTTCATTCCGCTTTGAAGCAATCTCCACAGAACTTGACACTAAAGCTGAAAGGGTTCAGACAGATTTCTCATTGTCCACGCGCCAGCCGTCAGACCCAACCTCAAGGTACTACATACGTAGCTTGACAAGGTGGCTATACCAGACCATCTGATGCCGTTCGAGCACGGCAAACACTAGAGGTATCACATACTCCATGGATTTATAGTCTCCTAGACTTCAAATAAAGCTCACGGACCCAAGGGATTAGGGTCCACATTGTCGACATCGGACCCGTCATAGACTGGGTCTCTCAATTCCTCAACGGATTCCTCAGGATCAAACTGTTCAATGTAAGGCTTTAACCGGTGGCCATTCACCTTAAAAGTTGTTCCATTCTTAGGGTTCTCAAGTTCAACCGCTCCATGAGTGGAGACGGTTTTCACAATGTAGGGACCTCCCCACCAGGATCGCAATTTACCCAGAAATAAATGCAAACTCGAGTTGTACAAAAGCACTTTTTGACCCGGGGTGAATGTTTTTCGGACAATATTTTTGTCGTGAAAGGCCTTAACCTTACACTTGTAGATGTGGGCATTGTCATAAGCATCCCGGCGGATTTCTTCAAGCTCATCCAATTGGAGTTTGCGGTGGGCACCGGCTTCGGGCATCCGATAGTTTAACTGTTTGATAGCCCAAAAAGCCTTGTGCTCCATTTCCACCGATAAGTGGCAAGCCTTGCCATATACCAAGCGGTAGGGAGACATGCCCAACACGGTTTTGTAGGCAGTACGGTAAGCCCACAAAGCATCAATGAGTCGTAGAGACCAATCCTTGTGATTCGGGTTCACTGTTTTTTCTAAGATGTGCTTGATTTCACGGTTGGCCAATTCAGCTTGGCCATTGGTCTGTGGGTGGTAGGCAGTGGACACTTTGTGGTTGACCCCATATTTCTTGACTAAAGCTTCCATAGGGCGATTGCAGAAGTGTGTGCCTTGATCACTGATAAGGGCTTTAGGCATCCTAAACCGGGAGAAGATATTCTCTTTAAGGAATCGGACCACAACAGAGTGGTCATTGGTTCGGGTTGGAATGGCTTCCACCCACTTGGACACGTAATCCACAGCTAATAGAATGTAGAAAGGACCCATGAAATCGATGCCCCAACAATCGAAAATTTCAATAATTAAGATAGGTTGGAGGGGCATCATGTTACGCCGGGATAAAGCACCCAACTCTTGACAGCGCGGGCAAGCCTTGCAGAATTCAAAGGCATCCTTGAAGATGTGAGGCCAATAGAAGCCACACTACAGAATTTTAGCAGCTGTCTTCTTTGAGGAAAAATGCCCACCACATGCCTCGGTGTGGCAGAAGGTCAAGATTGACTTTTGTTCATCATCGGGCACACACCGCCGGACAATCTGGTCCGGGAAAAATTTAAAGAGATAGGGATCATCGAAGACGAATCTCCTCACCTCAGCCAGAAATTTTCTCCTATCTTGAGGAGTCCAATGTGATGGGAGTTGCCCCGTGGCCAAGTAATTGGCAATATCAGCATACCACGGGCAACTTGAAATGGCCAAGAGTTGTTCATCGGGAAAGGAATCAGGAATGGGTAGAGCAGTAGTATGGTCCTCAAACTCGAGGCGTGACAAGTGATCAGCCACGACATTCTCAACCCCCTTTTTATCTTTGATGGTCAAGTTAAACTCTTGCAACAGAAGTACCCACCGAATGAGCCGAGCCTTGGCATCGGGCTTGGTGAGCAGATATTTAAGAGCTGCATGGTCGGTGTAGACTACGATAGGTGATCCGATGAGATAGGATCGAAACTTGTCTAAAGCGAAGACAACCGCCAACAACTCTTTCTCGATGGTCGTGTAATTCATTTGAGCATCGTTCAAGGTCTTGCTCGCATAAGAGATTACACAAGGGACTTTGTCTCTCCGTTGGCCAAGCACAACGCCTATAGCATAGTCACTGGCATCGCACATGAGCTCAAAGGGCAGGTTCCAATCGGGTGACTGCATGATTGGAGGAGTAGTGAGACTGATTTTTAATTGTGAAAAAGCCTCCTCGCAATCTTGCGTCCACTCGAAAGGTGTGTCCTTCGTAAGTAAACGACACAACGGACGAGATATGGCGCTAAAATTCTGAATGAAGCGCCGATAGAATCCAGCGTGTCCAAGGAAAGAACGGATATCCTTGACACACTTAGGGGTAGGTAACTTAGAGATGAGCTCTATTTTTTAATTATCCACCTCAATCCCCTTCGAAGAAATAATGTGACCGAGGACAATACCGTGAGTGACCATGAAATGGCACTTCTCCCAATTTAGAACAAGATTCTTCTCCTCACATCGTTTGAGAACCCTCTCAAGATTCTCCAAACAAGACTCAAAGGAGTCCCCGAACACAGAAAAATCGTCCATCAACACCTCCACAATTTTCTCAATCATGTCGCTAAAGATACCCGTCATACACCGAGAAAAGGTGCCAGGGGCGTTGCAAAGCCTGAAGGGCATGCGACGATATGCGAAGGTGCCGAATGGACATGTGAAAGTTGTCTTTTCTTGGTCTTTCAGAGAGACCTCTATCTAATTATAGCCTGAATACCCGTCAAGGAAACAGTAGAAAGCATGGCCAGCCACCCTCTCTAACATTTGATCAATGAATGGAAGAGGGAAGTGGTCTTTCCGGGTGCAAGTGTTGAGTTTTCGATTGTCAATGCAGACGCGCCAACCAGTGACCACTCGAGTGGGAATCAATTCCCCACTCTCATTGGGCACAACAGTGACGCCAGACTTTTTTGGAACAACCTAGATGGGGCTGACCCATTTACTGTCGGCATTCGGGTATATGATACCCACATCCAGTAACTTTAGAACTTCATCTCTCACCACATCTCGCATGATCGGGTTCAAACGACGTTGAGGTTGGCGAGATGGCTTAACATCATCCTCAAGATAGATGCGGTGAGTACACAGTAGCGGGCTGATCCCGTGAATATCAGCAATGGTCCACCCTAAAACATATTTGTGGGCCCTCAGAATTTTTAGTAAAGCAGCTTCTTGGTGATTTTCGAGACTGGATGAGATCACAACAGGGAAAGTTTCAGAATTTCCCAAGAAAGCATACTTCAAGGTAGATGGCAAACTTTTGAGCTCGGGCTTTGGTGGTTTAACAGTGGATGGTAGAGCCCGAGCTATCGGCGGTGGTAGCTTTTCAAAGGTGGGCACCCACTTTTCAGTACCCATCACCTCTTCTTCATTTAGGAGGGAGTAAATGTACTCAACCTCGGAAGAATCTAAAAACTCGGTCTCTTCTACAGTAAGCATAGCCTCTAGGGGGTCGGAAAAGAGATGACAATCAACGTGCTCTTGGACAAGTGTGTCAATAATGCTCACATCACGGATGCCATCATCATCCCCCATTTGGCTCCCAATGTTAAATATGTTGAGCTCAAGGGTCATGTTCCCAAACGTCATTTTTAGTAGCTCATTTCGACAATGGATCACCGCGTTGGACGTGGCCAAGAAAGGCCTTCCAAGTATGATGGGCGTTTGGCCTTGAAGATTCGACGAGGGACAAGTATCAAGGACTATGAAGTCCACCGGGTACACAAAGTTGTCCACTTGGACAAGCACATCCTCCACCAATTCCCTCGGTACCCGGACACTATGGTCGGCTAATTGAAGGGTCACCGAGGTTGGTTTCATGTCCCCCAACCCAAGTTGCTCATACACCGAGTATGGCAACAAATTTACACTAGCCCCCAAGTCAAGCAGGGCTTTCTCCACTACCTTTCCCCCAACTCTCACAGAAATTGTAGGACAACCAGGGTCCTTATACTTTGGTGCAATGGGGGTTTGGATGATCGAACTCACTTGTTGAGTCAAGAACACCTTCTTTTGCACGTTGTGCTTGCGCTTGATTGTGCACAAGTCTTTCAAAAATTTGGCATAAGAAGGTATTTGCTTGATTGCATCAAGTAACGGGATATTGATTTTAACCTGCTTGAAAAGCTCAAATATCTCGTTGGAGTTCGTCAACTTGGGTAGAGGCCTCAATCTTTGTGGGAATGGGGTCGGCATTGGGCAAGTTGAGACCATGGGTTCTCCCATAGGAACAGATGTGGATGTGGGAATGGGGGAAGATTGAGACAAAATACTCACCGGTTCATCATCTTGGGGTTGTGGAGTAGGCACCGGAGGAGGAGTGGGGATTGCCTTTGGGAGAATGATCTTATCGACCTCTTTCCCGCTCCTCAATGTGGTGATGGCCTTTGCTTGTTCCACATTTGACCCGGAAGGAGAATTTCCTTGCACAAAATGTTGACCTTGGAGATTTGCTTGTGGTTGGGCTGGAAAATTCCCTTTTTCATGTTGCATGGTCCCCAATGTGGTGGTCAACTTGGTGAGTTGGGAACGGATGTCCCCAATGGCTTGCGTGTTCTGTTCATTGACATTTGCTTACCCTTGCATGAACATTTGCAAGGTATCCTTCAAACTTCGCCGGTTAGGCGGTTGGTAAGAGTTGGGACCCGTGGAGGGACCCAGAGGATTGTAGGCATTTGGTGGATACCGCGGTGGTGCCGGCCCTTGTGCATTTTGATGGGCCGGGTATTGTCCTTGAAATCCCGGGGGTCCTTGGGGTTGGCCACCCGCCTCATTGTTCCTCCAACTGAAATTGGGATGATTTCTCAATCCCGGATGGTAGTTGTTGTTGTAGGGCAAGTTGGTGGGCTTTTGCCCTTGGTGAAGGGCGTGGACCTCAGCTTGGTCCGGACCATGAAGTACCTCTTTGAAAGCAGGTATGGTTGGACAGATGTTGGTAGTATGGTCCATGGTGTCACAAATGGCACAAGCCTCCCCGGGCTTAGAAATGGAAGAGACCTCATTCACTCGATTAATTTCCAATTTCTCTAGTTTCCTAGAGAGGTGATCGAGGCGTTTACTAATGTCATCCTCTTCCCTTGGCACGTATTTGCCCAAACTTCCGTGTTGAGTGGGGGGCTTATATGAGCGGTCATTGGGATCCGAATAATCCCATGATTGATTGTTTTCCGCCAACTCATCTAGGTAAGCTAGAGCCGCAGAGGCTCCTTGGTTCAAAAACTCGCCACTAGTCATAAGGTTGATGAATTGGCGATTGCGGACTGATATGGACTCATAGAAAAATGCCACAATTTGCCAATCCTCATACCCGTGATGAGGGACAGCGAGGAGACGCTCTTTATATCTTTCCCAACATGAACAGAAGGATTCGTTGGGTATTTCTTCAAAATTTTGGATTTTCTTTTTCAAAGTGGTAGTGCGGTGAAGTGGGAACCTTTTTTTGTGGAATTCAACTTGCATTTCCACCCAACTTGTCACCGAATGTGCTCTCAAGGAGAGAAACCATCGCTTGGCCTTCTCCTTGAGGGAAAATAGAAAGAGTTTCAAGCACGCCATCTCAAGGTGAGCGGTCACGTTGGTGAAAGTGTTCACCACCTCCTCGAACTCTTTAATGTGCACATAGCAATTCTCCGATTCCATCCCATAGAAGGTTGGTAACATGCCAAGCATGTTAGGCTTTACATGGAATTGTTGCCCTTCGGGAGTATCGGTAGGAAAGTGAATGCATGAGGTGGTGGTGGTGTGAGTAGGGTGCAAGTAATCCTGCATGGTGCGACCCATGGGTGCGTCATTGGCCTCATGGTGTTCGGCCATGGGATTGAAAGGAAGATTGTCTTGGCGAATAAGCTGATGTGTCGCGTCACGAGTGTAAACACTCATACACCAAAGACAGTCTCCTAACAATCAAGTGTGAGTTAAAAGAAAATAAAATAAAATCTGCAAATTACACGTCCCTTTGGCTTGCGTTACACCTTAGGTTTACCAATATGGGTAGGTTAAAGGTTTCCGCCAAAAAAACTTGCACTTTGCAAAATCTGCGATTCTCTAAATCAACTATTCTAATTCCCCGGCAACGGCGCCAAAAACATGACCGGCCGGCAAAAGTGTGCGTCGTTAGGGTGCCGGCCTCGGGTCAATGGTTTAATTTCATAAAACATGACTTCCCTCAAAATATGTTAAAACGAGTATAATGAATAGTCCGGAGTATCGATCCACAGGGAAAAGAACGTTGGATTCAAAGATTTCGCAAATTGGTTTTTTCGACGTTTTGAACGTCAACCTCAAATTTGTTTGGTGATTTGGTTAACAATTATACTACTAAAAGAGGGGAAAAACTAGATTAAGGAGTGGGGTTAAGTCCTAAAGTTTGGTCTATTCAATTCTTCCGTCGGTCTATATCTTTAACTCAATCTAGCCCCCGG
This sequence comes from Arctostaphylos glauca, assembly GCA_019985065.2. Taxonomy (NCBI): domain Eukaryota; kingdom Viridiplantae; phylum Streptophyta; class Magnoliopsida; order Ericales; family Ericaceae; genus Arctostaphylos; species Arctostaphylos glauca. The sequence continues at coordinate 16,126,209 of JAHSPW020000015.1, read as the reverse complement.
TCTCGGGTTTTAGATCGGAAAATACTTCGATGAAAATCAGGATTTTAATTCACAAAATGATTTGATGGATTCTTTCAAGTTCAAGAAAATAGGATTAAAAGATGAAGGACATCGATTCAAGTATTAGATATACCAACTCTAAGGATGGCTATAACTAAGCAAGAACTTAACTCTTCATTTTTGTTTCAATAAGAAGAACTTAGAAAGATCCATCAATGGCATTAATACATATGGAGAAGATATAGACCAACATGGTTTTGAAATAAACTTCACATTTTAGACTTAACCCTCACTAATTTAGCTACTCATATTTACCATGAACATGAAATAAGTAAGAGAAAACATGATAAAACAAACTTATCTAAGGACAATAAGAAGGATCTAATCAAAACTATACTAGAAAACTCTAAGAGAATTAGATTTTAAGGTAAGAAATACAATACTAATGGAAATATATGAGTAAAACTTACCAAAACTTAAATGATTCCAAGAGAATACAAGGATCTTCAAGCATAAAACACTAAAGATTAACAAACTTACTCCAAAACTTGAAGAGAAAACATGAAGAACAAATATTCTAAGGCAAAAGGGAGGCAAGGAGCTCTCCAAACTGATATAATCTGGTATATTCTATGTGTAATTGTGTGTGAGAGAGAGCTCCTTAGCCAAAGAAAACAACCTACAAAATATCCTAAAAAACTAGGTGCTTTTACAATTCTATCCTTCAAAATGGCATAAATGGAAGCTTCTTATTCCTTTCCCCAGGCTAAAATCCTTTTTGTCCCCTGATTTGGCACACAAATCAAGGCAAGGTGGTCCCCCAAAAGTCAGCCATCCCAAGGCAAAAGTTTGCTTTTGTCGAACTTGATACACCGGTGTCAAGGTAATGAGGCACTGGTGCCTCTGGTGCTCTGTATCAGGCATTGTTGTGAAAGAGGTGGCACCGGTGTCACTATGGCTCTGTATCTCGATCTTCTGTGCAACTGGCAGAGACACCAGTGTAAGGATTTGAAGGCACCGATGTCTTGGACACTCTGTATTCTCCTTCTTTCATGGCCTATCAGAAGAGACACTGGTGCATAGAACTCAGAGGGACCGGTGTCACTTGGTCTCTGCATCTTGGCCTTCACTTGGAATAAGGGGGAGACACCGGTGTCAAAGGAATGGAGCACCGGTGTCACTGAGTCTCTGGACATTGCTTCTCCCAACCAAGTTCGGCTTCAACCATTCGGACCTCGTTTGACTTTTGAAGAGTTGATTTAGGCACTTCAGGGTCCTCTTTTCTCTATTTGACCTGCACGGGACATGAGATACATTTTCGTGCAATTATCGAGTGTAAACATGGAATAGTACGTGCACGCAAGTTAAAATAGACGTGTTGAGCCGTAAAATACACAATAACATGCGCTCATCACCTATCGTGAACAATTACGTGAGCAATTCGAGAGGTTGGAACAAGGGACCATGACTGTCTCAGAATATGCTGCAAGGTTTCAAACCTTATCCCGTTTTGCACCGGAGCTTGTGGCTTCGGAAGACCGTAAGTGTCGACGTTTCGAGAGGGGTCTTCACTCCTCAGTTAAGAGGCTCGTGGTGAGCCAGCACAAGATGAGTTTTGCCGACATTGTTGAATGTGCGAGGAGCGTTGAATTATCCATGGAGGCTCAGCGAGGTTCTAGAGTTTGGGAGCCAAGGCAATCGAGTGTGGTGCCTAATTATTCTTCTTCGGGGAGCTCTGGAAGTCAAGGGCGTAAGCACCAGAGGGAGCAATTTCAGTCTCAGATGAGCCATTCCAATCTTAGGCCGCCTATTTCGTCGGGCTCGCGGGGCAATGCTTCTAGGCCTCCGAGTGTAAGCTTTCGATGCAACCAAACGGGCCATGTCCGCTCTCAATGGCCGATGCCCCTCAAGGTTTGTTATACGTGTGGCAAAGAAGATCACATTTTGAGAAATTGTCCTCAAGAGGGAGGAGCACATAGTGAGGTTGGCTCGGTGCAGCAACCAAGGCAAGGGCAAGGACAGGGACAACAATCCTTTGGGACTCCAAAGCGATAACAACCATCCCATTTTCGCCAGGCCACTCCGGTTCAAGGTACTCAATCTGAAAAAGGGGCTAGTTCTTCAGCGCCAGTGAACTTTGCTCGACGTGGAGGTGGATATATGCAAGGACATAGAGTTCCCGCTAGAGCTTATAACATTACCTCTGCAGTGGCACCTTCTACTTCTCAGAATCCAGACACATCGGTTGTGAGGGGTACATTTCTCGTATTCAACTCTTTTGCAAGAGTTCTATTTGATTCTGGAGCATCGCATTCATTTATTGCTGCATCATTTGTTTGTGCTTTGGAGTTAGAGACTGTGTTGTTAGATCCACGCTGAATGTTGAGACACCTATTGGAGGGAGATCACTACTTGATCGTGTGTGTAGAGATTGTGAGCTTGTTATACTTGACCGCCGTTTCACTTGTGATTTCATTGTGCTAAGCATGACCGGATTTGATGTTATCTTGGGTATGGATTGGTTGTCTACCCATCATGCTATAATTGATTCTTTCAAACGCCGAGTCCGTATTTGTTCATTTGATGATGGTTGTTTTGAGTTCTTTGGAGAACGTCGGGAACCATTAGAGCCCTATTTGTATGAACCTCGAGAGCGAGATTCTATTTATGCATTGTTGGCTAGTTTGACTCTTGATGAGAATGTGCATGCGCGTACTGAGTTGCCGTTAGTGGTTCGACATTTTCTAAATGTGTTTCCGGAGGAGTTACCCAGTTTACCTCCTGAGAGGGAGATTGAGTTTACGATAGATTTGATTCCGAGTGCCGCACCAATTTCTATGCCTCCGTATCGTTTTGCGCCGGCCGAATTGAGAGAGTTGAAAGTCCAACTGCAGGAGTTGCAAGATTTGGATTTTATACGCCCAAGTACGTCACCATGGGGAGCTTCAGCTTTATTTGCATAGAAGAATGATGGGTCTTTACGCTTGTGTATCGATTATCGAAAGTTGAACCATGTGACCGTGACGAACAAGTATCCAATGCCGAGGATTGATGATTTGTTTGACCAACTACGAGGAGCGAAGTGTTTTTCGAAGATTGATTTGAGATCGGGGTATCACCAGTTGAGGGTTCCGAAAGAGGACATTCCGAATACTGCTTTTCGTACACGCTATGGGCATTATGAGTTTGTAGTGATGCCGTTTGGGTTAACCAATGCGCCGGCAACATTTATGGATCTTATGAATCGTATCTTTCGCATGTACCTTGACCAATTTGTAGTGGTGTTTGTTGACAATATTTTGATCTATTCAAGCACGGAGGAAGAACACAAATCTCACCTTGCCATCGTTCTGGGGCTTTTGAGAAAGCATCGCCTTTATGCTAAGCTTAGCAAGTGTGAATTTTGGCTTTCCGAAGTCAAATTTTTGGGACATGTTGTTTCACAAGGTGGGGTGTCTGTTGATCCAGGAAAAATAGAATCTGTTATGGATTGGCATCGACCAAAGAATATTTTTGAGATTCGGAGTCTTTTGGGCTTGGCCGGGTATTATCGTCATTTTGTGCTTGACTTCTCTCGTTTGGCGGCGCCTATGACTCGATTGACTCGTAAGGGGACACGTTTTGTTTGGGACGATGCCTGTGAGTCAGCGTTTGAGGAGTTAAAACGGCTTTTGACTAGTGCACCAGTGTTGATTGGGCCCGAGCGAGGAGTTGGTTACTCGATATACTGTGATGCATCGAAGGAAGGACTTGAATGTGTCTTGATGCAAGCAGGACAGGTTGTGGCCTACGAGTCGAGGCAATTGAAGATTCACGAGCGAACCTATCCCACTCATGATTTGGAGCTAGCCGCGATTGTGTTTGCTTTGAAGATTTGGCGACATTATCTTTATGGTGAGAAATTTGAAGTCTTCTCCGATCACAAGAGCTTGAAGTACTTATTCTCTCAGAAGGAGTTGAATTTGAGACAACGTCGTTGGATGGAGCACATCGAGGATTATGACTTTGAGTTGCAGTACTACCCAGGAAAGGCGAATGTTGTAGCAGATGCTTTGAGTAGAAAACCAACTCAATTGGCGAGTTTGGCCATTCGTGGATGGAAAGTGATGAATGAGTTGGGGAGTTATGCGACACATTTTGAGGAGGATAACGATGGAGTAACATTATGCAATTTGACCATCCAATCCACCTTATCCACTCGTGTAGTAGACGCGCAACAACATGACGAAGAGACGGAACAGTTGCGTCGAAATTTCTTAAGTGGCAATGCACGAGATGGATGGATGATTCACGCTGACCGAAGCCTTCGCTTTCAAGGAAAGTTGTTTGTACCCGTCGCTTGTCGGGAAGAGATTTTACGAGAGTTTCACCATTCTCCCTTAGCCGTTCATCCAGGTGGAACGAAAATGTATCATGATTTGCGTAGGCAAGTTTGGTGGTTCGGAATGAAGCGAGATGTAGTGAGTTTTGTGTCGAGATGTTTGATGTACCAACAAGTGAAGGCCGAACACCAACAACCTACGGGGGAGTTACAACTATTGCCAGTGGCTGAATGGAAGTGGGAGAACGTGACGATGTACTTTGTTAACAGTTTGTCGAGATCGCCAAGAGGGCATGATGCGATATGGGTAGTAGTGGACCGTTTGACCAAAACCGCTCACTTTTTACCGATCCAAGTTACCAATTCTGTTGAGAAGCTCAGTCGATTGTACGTCCATGAGATTATCCAATTGCATGGGATTTCAGTTTCCATTGTGTCAGACTGAAACCCACGATTCACTGCTCGATTTTGGCAGAGTTTGCAAGCAGCGCTTGGCACGAACTTGTTATTTAGTACTGCGTATCATCCTCAAACTGATGGGCAATCCGAGCGTATGATTCAGATTCTTGAGGATATGCTTCGGGCATGTGTCCTAGATTTTCGTGGAAGTTGGAAAGATCATTTACCGCTTGTTGAGTTTGCGTACAATAATAGTTACCAGTCAAGCATTAAGATGACACCATTTGAGGCTTTGTACAGTAGACCGTGTAGATCACCGATATGTTGGACCGAATTGGGTGATGCAACGTTTGTCGGACCGGATTTGATTGGGGAGACCACCGAAAGCATGAGGTTAATTCGGAAGCAACTTTTGATGGCGCAAGAGAAGACTACCGTGCTAGTCAAGATGATTCGTCAACGATTATTTACTGCTCAAAGTCGACAGAAGAGCTATGCCGATCGACGTCGTCGTCCGTTGTCGTTTGAGGTGGGAGACCATGTATTCTTGAAAGTATCGCCACGACAAGGTTTATCACAATTTGGGCGAAAGGGAAAGCTTTCTCCGCGATACATTGGACCATTTGATATCATCGAGAGGATAGGGGAGGTCGCATACCGTTTAGCTTTACCACCTAGATTGTCGGGTGTGCACGATGTGTTTTATGTGTCGATGTTGAGGAAATACGAACCGAATCCTTCGCATGTTTTGGAATGTTCCGAGCTTGAGCTAGAAGCCGACGCGTCCTATGGAGAGGAGCCGATACGTATCTTGGATTCTCATGAGCAAGTGTTGAGGGGTAAGACTATACCATTGGTTCGGGTATTGTGAAGTAATCAGGGTAAGGAGGAATCGACTTGGGAACGTGAGGACGAAGTTCGGGAGAAATACCCATATTTGTTCACTCCTTGACTGCTATGTGTTTACTATCGGATTGATGGTTTGGGGGCGTGTTTGCCACCATGTATATGTGTTTGTTGGATGTTATTGAGACATGAATTATGTGTTTACTTAGAATATATTCTTGAATTTTCGGATTATGGATCGTTTTATGCTTGTGAAAATGAGCTATTAGTTTTGATGACTTGATTGTGCGTTGCTGGTTATGTACTCATTGAGCATAGCATATGCATGAGTTACATTAATATATACTGTTGATTCATTTGGAGATGTTAAACTTAATTGTCTAGAATCCGTTGAGCTTGGTAAAAGTACAGATTGCTTTGTTTCTGGATTGAGATCGTGACGGTGTATCCGTATCGGTGTCTTACTTGATAACATTAGATTTTGACGGAGTATCTGTGTCTGGTTTGTTGATTGTGTATCGAGGTGTCGGTGTCGACACGTTCGTTTTAATTTCGTAAACGAAATTCTTTTAAGGAGGGTAGGATGTGAGAACCCGGATTTTTGGAAAAATAAAAATAAAATAATAAAATAATAATAATAATGATAACAAATTTTTTCGAAATTAGATAAAAAAAAAAGTGATTTATTGCTTTTATGCATATATAATGAGTTGGGGTTTATGTGTAGTGTATGTTGAATGAGGGGTTGAGGGGTAGCATGTAATATACTTGAAGGGTGAAAGTGCAATTGGGCCTTTAAACAGTCACACATCAGATTTCTGGGAAAGAAATCTCAGACTTTTTTGTCTCTTCTTCCCTCTCTTTTCCCGTGTACTTCCATGGAGGTGAGGGTGTGAGTTTTTTCAAACCTCATCTCTCAATCTTGCTAAAACATTAAGAATCCCTCAAGATCTTTCATATTTCCCTTGCTATTGGTGAGTATTTGGTGGTTGATCGTGCTCATTTTGCTTGGAGAGAGTTCATCTCAAGTTCGTCCACCATTGGAGGTTAGGGCTTGCTTTTGGAGCTCAAATCTTTCGATCCGACACTCAAGGTACGGATATCTTACCTCTATTATGAATATATGACTTGTTTTTTGTGATCTATGAGGTTGGGTGTTGGTTTAGAACTTAATTTTTGAAGTTTGAAAAAATCTGCAGAAATTGCGTTTTTTTGGACAGTGCAGTTTACTACCGGTAATAGGGTCTGTATTACCGGTAATACAGTGGTTCTTCATTTTCGGGCCTTTTTGGACAGTGCAGTTTACTACCGGTAATAGTGTTAGAATTACCGGTAATAGAGTGCTATTACCGGTAATAGAGCCTGAATTACCGATAATTCCGTGCTGAATTCTTATCAATAATTTTCATTAAATAATTAAATTATTGGCTTCTAAGGGTAATATTTGCACTTATTCTCGGTCGTACATAGATGATAAATACATGAATTCGGGATTTCATTTGACGATTATGCATTTGTACATGATTTCTTTGGCTTGTCGGTTATGACTTGGGAATTATTATATCGTGGTGGTTGTCTTGCATTGACACGAGATGATGTTTGGTTCTCCAACGGGAGATGTGCCGGTTGTGCGATGTTTGGCTCTCCGACGGGAGATGTGCCGATTATACGATGTTTGGCTCTCCGACGGGAGATGTGCCGGTTATACGACGTCTAGCCTCCGACGGGAGATGTATTAATATATTTCACTATTGTCTAGTCACCGAAGGGCGAGGTGGTAGTTAGTATGTGATAATTGAATTGATATGAGAACCATGGATTGACTAGCCATGTTGACTTACCGTTTTATATTCACAATGTTGCAATCATACTTTGGAGACATACGGATTATTTGTCGTACATGTTATTATGAGTTGTTCATGAAGCATGCCAAATCATTGCATACTCATATAATATTTGTATAGAAGTCTCTACTGGGCTTTGTAGCTCACCCTTTCATTCTTTCAGGTACTGCTTCTGAGACATGAGTTAGACTTGCATGGATGCATAACGATGCATGTTTTGAAGAAAATGTCAAGAATAGAGTTATACATCATCTTTAGACTTATTTTCGAAAGATGTATATTAACTTCTCTTTTGTGAAAATTATGTACTCATACTTAAATCATTTGTAACACTTTAAGATGTTATTTTGATCATCGGGCCGGGGATGCCTCTTTTTGGGTTGTAATATTGGAAACTTATGGACTTCCTACCTTTTGGAAAATGATGATTTTGGAGTATTTCTTCTGTAGAACCAGCAGTTTTATTTAAAATGTGAATATTTATCTTACTTAAAATCGAGGGCGTGACAATTAACATAAGTATTTTTTTATTCATTTACTTAAAAAGAGGGTGAACTCTATTTACTTTATGTGCTCAAATGTAACTCACCTTGATGATCAGAATTTTTCATTTTAGACTAAGACTTGAGAGATTCAATCAAGAACTTATCAGTATCAAATTGAGCTTTTTTTTTTTTTTGGCAGAGAAATTTAAAATATGAACTTTTATAAAATAAAACGAATCAAGTTACCAAGATGAGATCCATGTTAAACCCATATTAAATGTGACCCATTAGCCTACACCTCTTTGAGCATTCCTTGTTGCACTTGGACTCCACATATTAGATAAAGCCAATACAAGATAAGGTTCATCAAAAACTAATTATTATTTATGAAAAAATATATTTGTGGATAACTAATTAAGAGACCTTGATGGATTAGGTGTCTGATAATGTATATCTCTAAGCCCTCTTCTCTCCTCTATAAAAGGAAGAATACCCAACCCCTTGTGAGTATCAATTTCCATCAATAAAAGATTATTGGGTTATTCATAAGAGTTAGAGACAGAGAGGAGAAGGTGAGCCGAGAATTAAAGTTCAAGTAAGGGGCTTCTTTCTTTCCGTATTCAATGGCGCACAAAGGTATGTTTATTATTATTTTCTTGAGATGTATTGATTCAAGATTCTATCAAAATTATGTTTCTGCATAAAAGTTTAAGCATAATTTTATCTAACAGTTGGTATCAGAGCTTCAGGTTTTCTCTGAATTAATGCATCTTGGAATTTATTATGTTAAACATATTGCAATGATTTTAATTGA